>CAKNWT010330164.1:1625-23488 GCA_932066315.1 Andricus coriarius | reverse complement strand
TAGTTAATGTCGGCGCTGGAGCTTTCGAGTGTACTATAGGACTCTGGGGCTTGCCGCCGTGACACGTTCTCGCGCTAGTGAGTTGTTGCTTACAGTACGATATTCACTAAATTTCTTAGTGAATAACAATTTAAAGAAAGTAAGTTGACAAAACACTCATGAAATAAAAAAATCAAATTATTACTCATGAATTTTATTCAATTTCAATTAATTAATTTAAAGGCTCCACAATTTAATCTTCGTCAGAAAAAAGAACAGAATCATCGCTCGCTTTGCTGTTCGTTATCGAATCAAAGTATTCATCAAAGAAGGCTTTTCCTTTTGGTGTGAGATACTTCAATAAGCTTTTTCCGTCTTTCATTTTGGCTTCAGTTATTCCAACGAAAGCAGGGGGATTCTTTTAAATTTCCGCGAGTTTTAGTTTCGGTTCAATTTTAAATTCAGAAGGATTTGTTTCGGTATAATTGTCGAAAACTTTAATGTTTCCGTTAGGTAAATAATTAATAACATAAGCTTCGCTTATTTTCATGCCCTTGGGGTGTGGTACAGTCTTCTTGAATGACTTTTCATAATCATGTAAAAGAATATGTGCACACTCTACGATAGTGAACGGAGGATCTCGACAGTTTCTTATTAATTTGATGTACTCATCTGCTGTTTCGATGCGTTCTAACTTTTTCTTTTTCTGCGAGTACAATCCAAAATTCCGTTCGCATTGGCAGTATGAGTGACCCCGAACAGGAAACACATGCCGGATCTCAATACCCAATTTTATGGAAAGTGTGAGAAGATATGCAAATACTGTGTAATTTCTGTTTTGTCCACCAGCTGCATCATAAAAAAGAATAATCTTTTTGTGGTGAATCTTGTCAAATTCTTGTTCCTCTGCGTGATTGAGAAAACTGCACACAGTATTTGCCCCCTTTTTGGCACTTCCCTCTAAAAAAGGGAACATGTAGCTCTGTTCGGAATTATACACGTGAACGTTAAACAGATAAAGCCATAACAATCTCTTGTAGAATTGATCATTCACCGGAATTTTTGGTAACGCAAGATTCTGAGCATAGTCAAATTCGCAGCAGAGTACACCTTCCTGAGACATCAACCTACCTTTTAAAATTGCATAGTCTTTTACTTCTTGTTTATGAAGCGCGATGTCTAGAGATTCCACATTTTGCAAATCACTTTCGTAACATCTATTACATACGTCAGTACGAGGTAAAATAAAACTGAAATTCACATTACGATTGAAGTATTTTGCATAAGTGGATTCATCTAATAAGTTTTTCATATCGAGATGTTGCGTTACACTTACGTAGTAGTCACAAAATTCAATATACTATTTCGTTAAGTTTAGTTCCGGATTAGTAAAATAGCTTAGGTCAGTCGATTCTCGCGAATAATGTGATTTTTGAGATGGCATGGATAAACAATGTTCCTTAATTAGTTGTTTCATTTCGTCTGTTAATTTTACTTCATGTTTCTCATGTCTCCCCCTGTTATCGTCTAAACTTCCACCATTTATTATTTTACTCTGTACTACTCTCAATCTTTTGTCTGACAAATTCAAAACATCCATGATAAATTTCTTGCACACAAGGATTACATTTTCAGCAGTAGAAAATAAAAGCTTCCAGGTCACTAATCTTGAAACTGTATGAGCATTAACTTCTTTAGGATCTTTGCACTTCAACAACGTACTGAGAAAGATAGATTGCTTGTGATAATCACCCAATTCCCAAAATTTGGAATGAAATTTTTCTTGTGCAGTTACTGAAATAGTTTCGTAACATTTCTTTTTGCAACAAGATTGCAATGGAGTAAAAAGTTTCTTGTGCACATGTACCTTTTCGGGATTCTTCGATTTTGAAATGTATTCTTCTCCCTATAAATAAATATCAAACTAACATTCTATATTTAATTTTTTTTAATGATTGATTTTGAATTTTTTGAAATTTGAACGCAAAAACAGCTAGAAAATTATTACGTTTGTATATTAATTTTGTTCCTTGTGTATAATTTAATTCTATGGAATTCTAGTAATAAAAATGATTTATTCGATTCATTTTATAAATTTCAAAAACCTAATTTATTATGATCTCTTTGCAATGTAAGATAAAAGAAGTCGAAATTTTCTAACACTTTATTTATTGGAAGTTGATATAACAGTAGTAATTCCTAATTTAAATAGCAAAATCATTCAAACCTTTACCTTGTTTTTGCAAGTTTTTCGTACATTACGTGCCCATTTACTCTCGTCTCTGTTTCGTTTCCTACCTCGAAAAGCTTGCGGTATATTTTCCATTTTAATTGTGACAGGGTAAAGTTTGACTTACCTGTCACTTTAAATTGATATCCACATTAGATGTCTTTTAAAATTTTAAACCCATCGAGACCAAGAGCGGAAGTCACCTCGGCCAGAAGCACTCGTCATAAATTGTTCAGTTAGATTATTTACTCCGTAAATTCTGTTTCCATGTACCTAACCTCCATCTGTCAAACCGAGATCAAAGACAACAACTACAGAAGCCAGGTACGGGTCGTCCGATCAGATGTTTACCAGAATTTGCCAAAGTGCCTATCACCAACCATAGACCAAGCATCCCACGTTCCCATGGTTTCCGACTCTAATCCAAGATGGCGGGCCTCAAACAACCCACATAATGAGTACCGTATCTGACTGCTATCTCCATTGGTCTATCAGGGTCGAGTCATCACGTCAAGGGAATGCCAGGGTTCCGGCACACTCGAATTGCTATTTCGGAACGTACAACAACCACTGGCAACTGCCTAACTATCACCATGGTTACCGCTTCCTGCCCTTAGTCAACGTTGGGCCAGTCGGATTCTCACTGGACGCCGCCATCTTTTGCCACTCTCTAATGCCATGTCACGAAGGCGTGACGTCACACGAGCAACCACGACTCTGGTGTTACTGAACCCAACTTATCAGTAACCAGGGGACGTCAGATAAACGCCATATCACCAGGGCATGTAACGTCGTGACCCTGAAACCTTAAAGAAAAATGATCGGAAACCTGGTGAACGGGAGCTCATTGGCAGTCGAATGAATTATCGAAGAAGCTGTCTGCCACGGATTGCCGCCATCATGAAGAGCTATTACCGAAACCGAAATTTTGTAAAACTCGGTAATACTCGGTAACTATGTATCGTCGCACCATTTTCAGATGTACTAGGATTGATATTGTCTTGATTACACCCGGACGCGCACATGTATGTATATTTTTATTAGCGATTAATTGTTTAAACACCGATGAAAGATTTTCTCTGCGCATGCGCGCTTCCGTCTGGTCGAGGTTAGGTTAATTATCACACATAGAGTAACGAAAACGTTCAGGTGTAGTCTAAATCTTCTCGAGCAAGAGATTTAGGTACAAATTTAGCCTTTGAATTGTTTAATTCTTTGAGCTAAATCAAAATATCGTTAAGTTAAGAATTTGGTCGGATCACATGTTACTAAATATTAGATTCTGATTTGTTTTTTTTATATTTTGTTCAATAATGGTAGTGAAGTACAGAAGATGCCGCGGGAATTCCGGTTGATACTTCACATTGAATCCCATCGTAATTTTGAATTTGCCGCCCTAATTCTTGTAGCTCGAGAAGTTTAGAAACTTTTAAAACTCCTTAAGTGTCGAACCCTATGATGGATTTAGGCCTAGATTTATAAGGATGCGAGAATTCCTTTTCGCCTAGGTAGATTTGCGAAGTAAAATTGTTCTTAGTATTAGTTTAGTTCACCGTCCCGCCACTAGGCGCGCTTTAGGTTGAGACTCGGTAAACGTCGATCTCCGATGTAGGCTTTAGGATTTAGTGTAGAATATCGTAGTCTTAGTCATATCTATTAGTCTTATGTTAAATATCTTGTGAATTGCCACTGAAATAGGTTATACCGTAGTCAGCGACCATTTTTAGTTCATAGCTTCCCCGGTAGTTGCGCGGTTACTTGATGTTTGTGAACGCACCTTCATGCGAGCACCCTTCGAGTTCACGGTCTTGGTGCGTCGCATGAATTCTGTCACTTTCGTTCTTGGTCGCCGAATGGCAACACGTGCCACAAAAAGATTGACGTCGATATTGAGATTTTATTTGGATTTCTTTTAACTGGATTTACACGGAAGAAAATGTCAGAGGTAAAACTTCATTGTAATTCGGCAAGCGACGCAGTGACGGGTCCCGAGGTGGAAATCCTCCGGATTTCACTCGAATCTAGCCACTGCCTTGCTTGACCTCTCTTCAAGTGCTCTCGTTAGTTTTTATTATTGAAAAATTTTAGTCGAGTCAGTGCGCAGCTTTTTCTCCTTCCTTTCTTTTATTTTAATTTCACGGTTACATTTCGGTGGTATTCGTACGTTTTAATGATGAACACATGTTCGGGAATCAGGTCACCGACTACGCGGTTGTAGTATCGAGGTTTCTTTTAATTCTAGGCCTTGCGGGATCTGCCGGTTTGAAATTGTAACGATACTAACACCTTCCTTGTAGGGATAAAATTATGCTTATTTACCGAAAATTAAATCCTAATCTTGTCAATAATCCGGTCGTTGTGATTTTAAGAACCACCCCTGTATAACCTATCCTCATGCCATCCCCACTTAGCCATTTCAGGTTCCATTCAGTTTTGACACAAAAATTATAGATTCCGTTTTTTAGTAATTTCTTTACGAAACTGCCGGGCAAATCGAATTCTTAATTAATACTTTTTTTTTAGTTCGATAACGGGCCTGGCTGGCGCCCATTAAAAATTTACAATAAACCACAAAACGATATACGTGTACCCACGCATATACGTATATAAATACGTATATGCTTGAGCACACCGCACCATTTGTGGGTTAAATCGCCATTCGCCGAGTGGCTATAAACCAGCGCTCGCATAATATAATATTATTGTAATATAGTCGAAAACTTTCTCACTTTTTTAATTAATCACTTTTAATAATATCCACTTTAATGATATCCTTTTTAATAATAACCACTTGAATAATGTCCACTTTAAAAATATCCACTTTTAATAATGCAATATCCAGTAAAGAGTTAAGGACTAACTGATCTATTTTAATTTAGCGTGTGCATAGGTTTGTTTACAAAGCGCCTGTTCAAGGTCGCCGAAAATAAACGAAATGCAGGTATAAACATTGTGTGTACATTAGAGTATGTATCTTACAGTTAAATCTAAATAAACCGCAAAAATACATTTAAAATTTAATAAAATTCATGAGTGTTTTGTCAACTTACTTTCTTTAAATTGTTATTCACTAAGAAATTTAGTGAATATCGTACTGTAAGCAACAACTCACTAGCGCGAGAACGTGTCACGGCGGCAAGCCCCAGAGTCCTATAGTACACTCGAAAGCTCCAGCGCCGACATTATCTAAAATCACAACTATTCCGAAACTATTGAATACTTTGATCTGAAACTTTCCCAAAAACTTCAGCATAGTTTTCTCCGCATTTTTGTCGCGAGAATTTTTTCCTTGCTCAAAATTCCCTCGATAAACGAAACGCTGGAAGTTATAAAAGTCCGATTCACGCTGAGCATCGGAAAAAAATTAATAACAATTTTTCAAATTTTTTTGTTTGAATTCTCCTTATTCTATCAATCAAAGGATAACCAAGAGCGCATTTTCTGAAAATTTCATTTAAAAATTCCAAAAACTGACGAACGGAGCGCGAGTTGAAGTGAAAAACGGATTAAAATTGATTTTTTTTA
This sequence comes from Andricus coriarius, assembly GCA_932066315.1. Classification (NCBI taxonomy): domain Eukaryota; kingdom Metazoa; phylum Arthropoda; class Insecta; order Hymenoptera; family Cynipidae; genus Andricus; species Andricus coriarius. The sequence continues at coordinate 17,754 of CAKNWT010330164.1, read as the reverse complement.
AAAGTCAGTTTTTCGGCTTTAATTTGTATAATAATGAAGCTACAACTTTTTATCCAGAGGAAAAAAGATGCGCAATAAAATTTCACACCCAGATATATCCTTTAAAAATTAAAATTCGAAAATTTTGTTGAAAGCCTCCAGGGGTCTTCGTTTTCGCACGAGAACATTTTATGCGCCCTTATTGCATCCGGACACTCAATTATTAAAATAGATTTCTTCTGCACTTTTAGGTAATTTAATTTAATATTGTGTAAAAACTTAATTTTTGTAAAATGACACTTCTCTTGGATTTGATGCACAGGGGTATAAGGAGGGTAAAAAATGTGAACTTGCAAAGTTAATTGTTATAGACAAATTGTAATAACAAGTAAATGTCATTAGAGAATATTCGACTTCAAAATACATTTCTGCTCTGAAATTGTTTGCTTTCATATTTGGGATGATACGTGGCTATCAGATTTCAAAATTAAATGTTATTTGTTTATTTTATAAACAAATTATATGAACATTTTGTGTGTTTTTAGGCGCAAAAACTTTTATTCTTCCGTCCTTGTTACAATTACATTGCCAATGATGTATTCTGGAAAAGTCTTTGCCACTCATCAATATTTGTTCATTTTATAAACAAATTATATAAAAAAATGCACATTTTGGGCGTTTTTAGGCGAAAAGAAACCGTTTTTTCTTCCGACCTTGCTGCAATTATATTGCCAATGATTTTTTCTGAAAAAAATTTTGCCATTCATCAATATTTGTTCATTGTATAAACAAATTATTTAAACAATTACAGATTTTTGCCGTTCTTAGGTGAAAACAAACCGCTTTTTCTTCCGACCTTGTTGCAATTATATTGCCAATTATGTTTTCTGAAAAAATTTCTTCTAAATATTTTGCAATTATTTAAACAATAAATAATCCTTTGCTTGCACCTTTTCACAGGGTAGGTGGAGAAACGTATTGTTTTTTTTCATCTCTTTCACTGTGTAATTATATGTTACAGAAAATGCCGATGACTTTAAAGTAGTGGCAGAGGAAGATTTTAATATTTTTGAAAATAGTGAAGGGATTTTCAATTCGACGGAAAAGGAACAATCAGAAAATTTGAAGATAAACAAGATTGTTGAAGGTGATCATATCGTTGAAGTCGTTAATCAAGATGAAATAAATTTACAAGGATGCACAATTATTGACGATTGTTACGAATTTTCAATCGAGGACGACGTAGATTGTGATGATCAAATTAAAGATCGGACCTATGTCCCTGAATGGAACGTGGGTGAAAAGGAAGATGAAGCCGGCGAAGACTGTTGGGAAGCCCAAGAAATACAAGAACCAGGGATGATTGATGAGGAGCAGCGGTGTCAGAAAAACAAAAGTTTTTCGTCCTCATGCACTACTTCCGGAATATCTGCAGTTTCGGAACTAGGTTTGAAGCCTGCGATGTCCAAGGGCAAAAAGGTACAAAGTAAGCCTCACTTTTGTTTTTACTACCATAAACTAAATTAAGAAATCGGTCGACACTTAGCCACTGTCCATAAAGAAGAGCCTCTTGTAAAACAGTTGCTGGCTTATCCATCCAAAAGTGAACCACGCAGGAAGCTGATCGATGAAATCAGAAAAAGGGTGATGCTGTGTGCAACGACGACCCAAATTATAATAAAGGACAGTTAATGACCGTGAGGAGAGTTCAGGAATGAAAAGTGAAGACAGCATTGGCGTTCACAGATTGCCTTTATTGCGAAGGAGGGTATGTGAAGAGTAACATTCGGAACCATTACCCGAAATGTAAGGGAACTCTTTTGGCTAATGCGAGGACGCTCTTACAGGAAGCTCGAAGAAAGGTGCAGCGTGTGCACAAGGACGCAAATTATAAAATGCGAACGCGTATTCTACCGATCTTAACTGACACCTGCGATATCACACCTATAACAAGGTACGATCGGCTCATCATTTTATACGGCAATTTGCTAAGTGTCCGTCTAAAGGAGCGTCATCAGAACATTTTTGTTTAGGCGGAATTAAGGCTGCTGGCACGCTTCTTAAAAGCTTTGAGGGGCGTTGCAAAAAGTGTGGATGATCTAGTGTCAGCGTTTCATCCCACTCTGTGTGGAAAAGTGCTTGACGTTGTAAACATAGTCGCACAATTTAAAGAAGAAACGCAGATTTACCGAAAACCAAGCAATGCTTCATCATTGGGAACTGTATTGCGAAAATGTGGAGAAATCCTCATCATGGAGTACATCATGTCGGGCGAACGAACGAAGGAAGAAAGCGTCGAGGAATTTGTATTTGTTTTCAAAGGACGATTTGGAGCATACATTAGCAAAAAGGTCGCAGAAACATTCAAGAACAGGGAGAGAGAAAAAGTCGTGGATGTTCCCTCAGGAGACGACATACATGTGCTAAACTCCTACATTGGTGACGAACAAGAGTCTGCATATAATTTTCTGCAGACTGGATATTCCTACCCAGCATGGCTGCGTGTATCCGAAATGGTGCTTCTCCATCTAATCGTATATAACAGGCGCCGAAGGGGAGACATACGATTCCTCAAAATGCGAGATTTCAAAAAGTAGGACGGTCGACTGACGATGAGTATCAGGAATTGCCCGCAGAGCAACAGAAGGCTGCTGACAATATTGTCAGACTTCTAATTCGCGGAAAATTGAATCGACCAGTACCGGTGCTGATAAACTTATACACCATGGAATGCATGAAGCTAATGCAAAAGTATCGCGAGGAAGCTGGTGTTTGGGAATAAAACGAGTATTTCTGTGCACTCCCGAGTACAGGCAAAAATACGTATCGAACCATTGGTGCGTGCAAGCTGATGAGGAAGACCTCCGAATTATAAAGGTTGAATAAACCGAAAACTTTGCGCTGCACAGAATTGAGAAAGTAAATGGCCACAAAAGTTGTGGCAATGAAAATGACTGAGGTCGATGTGGAACACGTGGCTGCTTTCATGGGCCACGAAAAAGATGTCCACAAACGAATCTATCGCCAACCTACGGTTGCTGTGGACATTTTAAAAATGTCTACAATTTTAGCAAACCTTCAAAGTCCTCGTCCTTCGCGACACAATCAAATGATTCTTTGGAGTTGAGAGATGATCCCATCGTCAGCCAAGGTGAGAAATATTTTAATTTACTTCATTAATTCTGTTGTTTAGGGTTTCATTCGTTCACTCGACATTTTCATGGCTCCATGCTTCTTTGAATTCGTACGATTTCCAAATTCTTCAAGCCTTAAGCTCATAACATTTCAAGTAAAAATATTGCATTTTCAACCTAACATATGACTCATTAACAAAATCGTTGAATTTTTAAATAAAAGAAGAATTTTCGACAGCAGTATTGAATTTCCAACCAACAAAGATGTTTAAATTACATTTTTTAATCAAGGATGGGTCCGACGTTTACGAAGCTTTTGTGAAAACAGTCGATCAATTCGGGGGTTTCAATAAGTGTTCAGCAATTGTCACTGACGGAGCAAAAGCAATGACAGGTCACATTACTGGACTGTGGGGTTTATTGAGAAAAAAACATGTTTTAATGTTTATGCTCATTCATTGCCTTATCCACCAAGAAGCATTGTGCGGAAAGGCATTGAAGGCAAAAGAAACTATGCGAACAGTTGTTAAAATAACGAACGCAATTAGAGGGGGCCATAATTCTCTGAACCACAGACTTTTCAAGGAATTTTTGGAAGAGTTAGAATCCTGTTACGGTGACCTTCGCTTGCACTGTTTATATTAGTTATAGACCATCGTCCTTTGTTACGGATACGCCAGCTGAACGATCCCACTTTAGCGTCGAGGTTGGCCAGATGGAAGGTCAAATTAAGGGAATATGAATTTGAAGTGCAGCATAAACCAGGGCGAGTAATTCAAATGCAGATGCATTATCCAGAAATCCGGTAGTAATTTCCGTTGAAGATAATAATATGGATATAGATTCTGAAATATCTGAAGATAATGATCGGTGTGTTGGGGAAGTGCACATCCTGGAGCGCACCGCCACTCATTCTGCAGAGAGAGAGAGAGAAAGAGATTTGGAACCACGAGTATCTAATAAAGAGATTATTTTTAAGTTCTTCCGAGAAGGAGGGAGTATGCGCCAAGATTGGTGCCCACACAAAATGAGGTGCAGGGGGGGGGGGGGGAGATTGCCAACAAGATTGGTATGAGGCTAATGCCCAGGGGGTTGATAAGGAAAAAGATGCCGACCAAAGTCACGATGATGAGAGGTTGTCAGTGAAACTCCATAAAGCGGAAAATAAAAGGTTTTCCGCCGTGTTCTCCGTTCAAGACAATGAGCGGTTGTCGGTAAACATTGAGAATGAGAACGCTGAGAGGCTGTCTGACAGTGAGAGGCTGTGTGGCAGTGAGAGACTGCTTGACCTTTACGCGTGCGTACACACGTTAAAAAAGGGGTTGGTAGAGGTAGTCTCAGATGAACATGAGAATGATTATTTAGATGAGGAAATCAGAAACTTTATGATAGGCGAGTATCAAAGCTTCAGATGTTCTGAAGTAATAGAAAAGGGAGATGAGAATGACGAAGGCGAAATTGCTAATGAATTACGTGTTCAACGTGGAAATTCGCAGGGTAGTGGAAATTTGCTTACACCTTCATTAAAAATTAGTAGAGAAAAATTATGGATGAGAGAAAATCACTTGATAAATTTTACATCTTGTGATCACATATTAACTACACCTGTAGGTCGAGATTTAGCGGATAATGCAATTATTAAATTGCAAGATTTGAAAAATGAAAAGGTAGAAATCGAACAGGTAATTTTGGTAAGACATACAAATAAAGCAATTTTTGACAGTTTTATCAAAATAGGTTTAATGATAAAATGTGTAAAACTAACATCGAATCAGCCGTTTCAATCTTGAAAGATGCGGCAAGTGAATTAAAGATGAACTCATTTAGCATTTCACGTAAAGGAAATGGTTTTGATAGAATGCCTTGGCAAGTAACAGAATTAATTTTTAAAACTTATTCCGATCCGGAAAATTTCCAAATTACTGTCTGTACGTGGGAGGTTACAATCCCAGCCGAAAATCAAAGACCTCAAATTCTCAAAGAAAGTCACGATTCAGTAACAGGTGGTCATAAAAGGGTGTTGAAAAATATATGAACGTGTTAATGAAAAGTTCGTTTGGAAAGGGTTAAACGAAAAGTTTCAGATTTACATCAAAACTTGCGAATCTTGCCAAAAGAAAAAGTTAGTCAGGCTTAAAACGAAATTGCCTATGTGTATTACAGATACACCTTACAGAGTTTTAGAAAAGCTTCAACTGGATTTGGTTGGTTCATTACCACAATTTATAAGCCATTTTCTCTTTTAACATGTCGGTCCACGAATCCACCAGCATAACTCCCCATGAAGTAGTATTCGGTAGAAAAGCAATTTTTCCTTCCGAATTAGCTGATGAACAGATTCCCATTACCTACGTCCAATTGGTAGACAATATCCTCAATAATTTGGTTACCACAGAATCCATGGTTCATTTTCGACTTGAAGCTACAAACCGAAGATGTAAAAAATATTATGATAGAAAAACTAACGAGATTAATTTTAAGTAAGAACAGTAAGTTTATTTAATATTTGAAAAAAAAATTAATAAATTAGGTGATCATTATGAAGGTTCATAGAAAAGTCCCGATTAATGAGCGACCATAATAACGAAATCCTTAAAGGAGATGGGACCGCATCCCCAGTCCATATAAACCGCATAAAATATACGTTTTTGCGATACGACCCCTGAAAAATATCGATAATAATGAGAAACTAGAAATTAAATTTCATCTCTCCGGAGTAGAGATTTTTAAGGGGGGAAGGATAATAGTAAATAAGATCCTCCTAAATTAAATTAAAAGGGCGAATCTCCCTAATTAAATTAAAAGGTTAACATTTTTTATAACAAAATAGGATTAATTAAGAAATAAGATTAATAGTCAAAAGAGGAAAATGTATGAAAAACAAAAGAAAAACTGAGATAATAGGTTAAGTGTCAAATAAGAAATGTATACTTGATTATAAAATTAAACTTATAAACATTATATTTTTAAATATATCATAGAATAATTTAACTGTTCATCAGAAACTTGAATTTAAAATAAAAAAATTTAATTTTAATTAAAATTTAGCAAGGAAAGAAATTTCCTTTGAAGAAAAGATTAAAAATAAGAAATCTAGTATAGAGATGATGCATTCATTTGTCTCAGAAAAAGTCGATTTTCGACTTTAAAATGTGAGACCAAATCAAAAGGTCAGGGATTTAAATGGAAAACCGCTTACTTGAGAGAGTGCAAGTGCATTCAATCTGGATTTCCGTGCGGGGTAGTGAATGAAGGAGGGAGCGGAGAAAGAACATAGAAGGAAAAACGAAAAGAGAGACAGAACGACCAAGCGTTTGGGAAGAAAAGAGAAGCGCGTACCGGCGAACCGAACCTCTGGTAGAAAGAGACAGAGTGAATTATGGTGAGGGAGCGAAAGAGAACAAATACCGGCCAGCAGGTTCTATCGAGTACCACGTGTGTTCTTTGTTTTGATTCCATATAGATAAAGACTCAAGATTCAAATAGTGTTGTCTATAATTCGCGAAAAAGTGCCAGTTTCTCCACCTGTTTTTGGTGTAAAACGTGACCGATTTTTGGTCGATGAAAAAAGTAAATGGATCCAGTGAAAAAAGTGAGGCACAGTGAAAAAAGTAAATGAAGTGCCAACTACTTCGTTCGAGCTGCCTCGGGTGAGCGCGTGCATCGTGCGCAGCCAACTTCATTCTATTTTCCGACTCTCGTTCCTGACCTAAATCAATTCCCAAAAAGTTGTGGATTGTCAATGGTTTAATCGCTTCTATGGATATGGACGAAATTTATGTAAATATGTCCGAAGAATTTCTGGAGTGCAGTCCTCCTGAATTTTTAAAGATTGCAAGACAAGCTATCCGTAAAACAATTCCTGAAAATTCTTGAATTGTATATGAAAATGCGTACACAATTCCTCTCTTGGGTTTCTTCGCGAAAAATCGGAAATTCGGAAGCCTTTAACATTATGGGCCAACTATTCAATGGTGAGAAGCATGGTCCTTGCTAATCACGACATCGACATCAGCAAATATGCAAAGTTATTGGCATTCTGACCATATTATTGCTATGGTTTTGATCATTGTCATTCTTGCGTCAATCGATAAAAAATCACCTTTTTACACAAAAAACAGGTGAATTATTGTTTTTATTTTAATATGTAGCTTTTCATTTACCCAGAAGTAAAATTAAAAGGCGTGCTGGACCCAATAGGTTTGAATTTTCGGAAACGTTTGGATCCAATCTCACCATAAAACTGGTGTAAGCCGGCTCGTACCATAAACACTGCAATCAGAAATGATACTTCTCTTGGCGAGTTATGAACGATCAAAGAAACTTACGGTTTTATTCTCCTTTAAAATCCAGTTTTGTCTAAATTATTGATAATTATCCAAGTGAATTCTTTCAATAAGTAAAACGAAGTTCAGTGCTGAAAAAAACGGCATTCTTAAATGCGGTAAACGTATACCGAAAAAAGGCTTAGAATGGAGACCTAGAGTAGGCTTCACGCGGCAGAAATCTACAGCGAGATTTACTAAGATGGAGGACGTATGTAAAAAAATATTTATGTTAAATTAACAAGTTGAAATTTAATTGAATTAAAAGAACTAATTTTTTTTTTAAATTATAAAAGAGAGAGGGTTGAAAATTCTTTTGTTTTTGCACTCATTGCATTTTGTAGTTGGGGCTATTTTGCTTTTTAAGGGAATTTCGTTCCCTGCTGCAAATGGGTGCATTTAATTCAACATTACCCCTACTAATATTGAAATCACTCCTTCTTGTTGCCAGGTCGCGGACGTCACGGGCGATAGAGGGGGAGTAACACTGGCCAAAGCTGTGGGCAGATAATTCACTCGTCGTTTTCACGACATGATCCACGTCGAATACGAGGCCTGGGAGAACCGCGAGTCCCACATGTGCAACTTGTGCTATCGAAAACTGCAAACGTCAAATTCTCGGGGTGACAGGCGAAGGGCCTGGGAATTGCTGCACGTATTAAATCGCCTGAACATCACGGAGGAGAGTAAACGCTTCTGTTGCAGTGCGCTTCCTTGTTAAGTGAGACAGCGTCACAACCCTACACCACGGACATTGCACATCCCACGTAGGTCCGTATCCAACGTAGATATGTTGGCGACTATTCTCCAGTCGGTGAATGTTGGCTGCTTGCTAAATTTTCCGCTAGGCGTCGAAGCGTCGTCTAAGGCTGCCGGTTGGCGAATGATCCTGTGGTGCGGGATCACCGATATTTATGAGCGAACCGCTGGGCAGCGTGCACCATTCGTGTAGGACGTCGTGCACTCAAAAAAGTTTCCCACGTAGAATATAGTGCGTACTAAAAAACGCATAACTAACCATAGTGACGGCACCTGAAAGTATACAGCTTGTCGTAGCATTGAGAGAAACGATGTAACGCATTAGTATACATCGACGTGCGTTTGCAAACATTCGCCAATAGAGTGCGCCCGCACTCTCGTCCGCCGTTACATCGCATAATCAATCTTCGTGCAAAGCACTCAGAACCACGCTGCGAGCGATGCTAGGTTTGGGTCGCGCACAAGAAAAGAGCGTGCGCGTCGTTTCTATACGCGGTGTTGCCATCAGCATGAGTATTCGAAGTAACTCTCACTAATATCGTTCATGCGTTGTACTTTGAAACCGACGCCAAAGACATAATACTATACAGTGTAGACTTAGGCACTCATATTTGACTTAAAAACTTTTTTCAGTGTGGGGGATGCCTTGTGGTTGGTCGCTGCTGTGACGCGCACAAGACAACCCGTGCGGCGCGGCGTCCATGTCAGCGGGGTCCGCTAGAGTGGGAATAGATGTTGGTTGGTTACCAGCCTGGTGTGAGCGAAGCCAATCAGAACCTGGTACCGGCACCACCCTCTCATTGGCCGAAATCGTGGCACGAGCGAAGTTTGATGTGAAAATCGCGTGTTCTCTGCAACGCATTCAAATCGGACTTTTTTATTTTATTATTATAAGAATATAAGAGGAAAAAATATTTAATATCACTTAATTAAGAGATACGTTTGTGCGTAATTATTCTTAATGTATGATAAGGCTTTTTTTAAACAAAAAATCAGCCAAAACGTCGCAAGAAAGAAAAGTTGAATTATTTCTTAAAATTTGTCAATACGCTGGCGGTTGACAAATTACTATATCACTTCTCAATAAATTTAAATATTCGATGACAGTATTGCTTATTTACCGTGTAACAAACGCATAATAATAGAGATTGATGCTGCTTGATGTCCTGCTAATAAGCAAGCTTAGTATTCACAATGTGTGAACTTTGCGACTTTGAAAAGCAATATCTTAGAAACGGCTCAATTTTGGGGGTTACATCCATTTACTGTTTTGTTTTCTGGACCAAGTAAAACAACTTTACACACTTTTCAGATCTGGACGTTGTGGGCTCAGAATCCCATATGAAATTGGCACCCTCCTTTGTAAATACTGTAAGGCGAATGAGCTCTTTAAACGAATAATAATTTCGTTGTTTTGGTGTGACGACGAACTTTCTTTAGAATTATCACCCAGTAGACGTTCTTGTATGATATGGGACCCGGGAAGAATGACAAAATCTACAAAGGTTGAGATATTTGCAGAAGAATTGGTGGATGGAAAAGGAACTTTTTTAATAGACACTGGTGCTGAACTAATTATAATTCATAAAAAAAACTAAAAGATTCTGGCAAAAGAAATGATAGGCCCAAATTTATTTTGAGTGGAATAGCAGGAAAATCAGTAGTTACATTGGGGGAGGTATTATTAACTATAAACGGTAATTCATATTCCTTCCAGGTAGTACCCGATAGGCTTCCGTTGCCAGGAGATGGAATCCTTGGAATGCCATTCCTCAAGAATACATCGATAAATCTGAAAGAAAAGGAAATAAAACATTCATTAGTTACTTTCCCTTTTGCACCGGAAAATTTAAATGTAGAAGTTTATGTACAACCAAGGACAAAACAGTTAGTAAAGTTATCAGTTATAAATCCAGAAATAAACTAGGGTTATCTACCCTTAATAGATTTGAGTCCAGGGATATTTTAGGGGAGGTTTTAGTTAAAGTAAGAGAAAATTATTCTACTTTATTTTGCAAAAAATACAACCAGCCGGGATGCTTTACTTACTTTGCCCGCTTTGACCCTAGAAGAATTTTATTCTCCAGATATATTATCAGAAAAGGGTAGAAAGAAACAGATTTTTAAAATATCCACCCCTGAGGAGAATCGTCTCACCCGGTTAGTTGGTGCTTTAGATTTTTCAAATATGAATAAAGAGGAAAGAGGGACATTGCTTTCTATAATAAGCAAATACCCTCATCAATTTTATTTAAATGATAATAAATTAGGATCAACTAGTGTTTTGAAACATCGTGTAAATTTAACAGATAATGTACCTGTTACCAAAAAAGGATACCGGTATCCACAATACATAAAGAGGTCATAAGTAAAGAAGCTAGTGAGCTGCTTGAAAATAAGACAATTTCACCCACAGATTCACCTTATAATTCTTCTGCTTCGGTGGTACCGGAAAACCCTGACCCACAAGGAAATAAAAGATGGCCTACGGTTTTCATCAGATAGAAGTTGAGCTGAGTGACCGGCACAAGACAGCATTTTCCACCCCGTTTGGCCACTATGAATTTAATAGAATGCCTTTTGGGACGGAGAATGCATCTGCGACCTTTCAAAGATGGATGGATAGGGTTCTTTCGGAATTGCAGGTTATTGCATTTTTTTGTATATATGGATGATATCGTTATATATGCAAAATCTTTGAAAGAACATAATGAAAAACTTGAAAAATTGTTAGGATTGAGAGATAAGATATATGCATTAAACTAAATTATGCATATTTAATTATGAAATAATTTAATACGAAAAATAGTAAAAATAAAATAATAAAAACAAAAGCTCTTGAGAATAAATTCAAACAGTTTTATTTTGAGTAAGAGAAAGAAATTCACCGGTTTAAATAGGGCTTATAGAATAGGTAATTATATAGAGAGAGGGTACACTCATTTTCTTAGAAAAATTGGTTTTACGAAAATTGAGTATGTTAAATCAGCGTTTCCTAAACTTTTTTTGCACTTTCACGGGAGCGACAGGGTCGCCACCCTCAACTTTTTTCACAATACTGGAACCCAAGAGAGACACTGGACGCCTGTCGTTCGGGCGCGGTTGCTTGCTTCGCGCGACCTTCCCATTGTTAGAGAATCAGGGCTGGTTGAGGAAAATGAAAATTGGGTAAAATACTAATTGATTGAACTTCAATAGTCTGCGTTAGATTTGTTAGGTTATGACAAAAACGTTAAAAAATGATAGAAGAAAATCGGATAATAACTTCAAGAGTTATCGCACTTTTCTTATAATGAGATGCCCCATTGATATAATCACAAGATTTGTAAATGTTTCCTTTATTAGTGCAGACATTAACCGAGCGCCACGTGCTCTTTGCTTTGATTTCTTAGTTATAGGGTGTAAGGAACTTATAAGAATTTGGGACATCTAGTGTAGAAGAATGTGGAAAGTAAAGGTCATTGTCCCCTGAACTCCCTCCACAATATATTTTAGGACCGGTCTAGGCGACACGTAGCATAAGAGACGTTCGTCAGTCTTTGGGCCTCCCTCAGCCAAAGTTGTATCGTCTTGGAAACTATCACACTAAATAAAGAATACCTTCACTATTAAAAGGGTAACAAAGTGAATTCATTACCCTCACCCTGTTACAAATTGGCGATCCTACCAGGATAGTAGCAAACGATCCTTTAAAGAATTAGCTACGGCAATACAAGGAATCAAAAGGCCCTATCTTTGATTCGAACCTCGAATACAATCTTGAGAACTACGGCTCTCCCAGGAAGGACTCCGGACTTCTCTACGGAAAGTTCGTAAAACAAGGAACCTGTAAGGTATTGAGTAAAATTAAGAGCTGAATTCAGTACGACTTATTCTACGTAAACCCGATTACCAAAAAGTTCCGTGATAAGAATTTTGGGTACGCAGCAAACCGCGGTAAAATCCTAGAGCCTGTGAAACAGCACAGTAAGAATCAGAAAAAGACGAGAAAAGAAAAGCAGCATAGCAGCAATCACGCAGCCCAGTCAGAGACACGTCACCGAACACATCCGAGCAAACTAGGACTACGCAGACTGCTACCACTTACCGTTTGCAGCCTTCTCCGGAAGAAACAAAAAGGCTAGTAGTTATAAATAAGATAGAGTTTTAGTCTTCTTTTCAGTCGTCAAACAAATAATTTGAAGTACGCAAAGTTAAGGTGAAGTGAAAGTGAAGTTAAAGTGAAGCCAAGATATGCATAAAATAAAATTTTTATATAGGGAACCGTTGGTATACTAGGCGTGCCCGCTAGCTCTGCCACCGTTAAGGGGCCAGTCTAGTTTCTCACTTTGAAAAAATCGTTTTTTTTTTGCCTTATTCGATAGTATACTATTTAAAGAAAAAGTTCTCAGAGTAACTGTAAGTATGAAAAATTAACTTTTATAACCAGAAATCAGTTGTCAAAACTTAAAAAGCGTTTTTCTCAAAACTGTATTCAAAAACGGCTGCAAGCCTAGCTCAAAGAAAAATTAACGAATCAATTTGAAATTTGGCACCAATATTCGTAAGATGTTTTTACATACCATGAACTAGGATCTTTTCGATATTTCAAAAAATATACATTTGCCGAGCAAAAAACGAGCGTTTTTTTGGTGAAAAGTTGACAATTTTTTTTCAAAACGCTGCCATTTTTTTAATTTTCAATATTTTCAAAAGATCCTAGTTCATGGTACGGGGAAAGTCATCTAGTTTAACGTGAAAAAAATGCAGATACTGGCATTCTGAAGACCTCTACAACTGCAGCCGATTCACAACTTCATTTTTGGATGATTCGACATCGGAGTGTATAACTCGGCTTACAGTTGATATTTTTTCATGAAATTTTGTGTATTAACTTGTCAATAGTACCTGAATTTATCCTCAAAATTGTAAAATATTTGACCGCATGGTTTTTTTATGAGTCCCGAAAATTCACCTCCATTTTCCGCCCGAGAAACTAGACTAGCCCCTTAATAAAAAGAAACTTGAATCCGAATTAACCTTGTATGTACTCCATGTAGACGGATTGTACAAGTGAGGATTATAAACACGGTCGGGACATCCTTTACACCCGACACTCGCAATTAGAAAAAGTTATACACGCTGGCGTTTCACGGCTATGGCGAAAACTTATCCACAAATTGCGATACACAATCCGAGACCAATAGTTCAGGCAACACTTTTCCGAATACCCATACTCACAGATCGGACAACATGAGCTTGCTCACTTCAGACGATAAACTCAACCTAATCCTGTCTAGGATGGCAGTTTTAGATGATGTAGTATCAAAACTTACTGTCGAGAACGGCAGCCGGGTTGACGAAATTTTCCGATTAAAACAAAGATTGGACATCCCGGCGAAAGTACAAACAGACACGGATGGAGGTATTCTCACTTCCGATAATGATGACATACGAAACACCTTACGATAAGAATTCGCTAGATACGCTAGAGAGCCACATAATAACTCTACTCAACAACTAGATGTTAACGTGCTGAAGCAGATAAGACTTAGCCTACATGATACGCAAAACTTGTTAAATAAGATCGCTTCTCATCATAGAATACAGACTTGAAAAGAAAATGCCTACGAATGGTTACAGTATATAGGATACCCTAGCATAGGATTAATCAGTTTATATACCCTGCTCAAATTCGATGTTTTTGGAAAAATTAAAAACTGCCTTCCTAAAAAGCTGTGCTTCATTTGCGTAAGAACTCAGGTTCAGGCCAGCCCCATTCTGCATTATACAAGCGCTCCAACCCATGAGGTTATAACGGAAGTACCTATACCTGCAAGTGTAGCACTATCTTCAAATGTGCCACTACGAATTAAAAATATAAGAGTTAAATTTTAGAGACTAAATTCTGTCTAAACGGGGTGGTGTAAGGAGCTTATAAGAATTTGGGACATCTAGTGTAGAAGAATGTGGAAAGTCTTATGGATAAATCCTACCGGTGGACACGAATAATATATTAGTGGAAAAATTTAATATATTAACTATGTTATAATATGTTACTAGAAAATAGTATTGCCTGTGCCTTATTGAAAAAACTTTCGGTCATTTTGCTATAACTATATTTGGTGAACAAGATGTCCCACATCAGCATTTTGCACCCCTTCTCGCATCAAACAAAAATTTCGACACAGATCTTGACGATTCGAATGAAGAATTCCATTTCTAGATCTGTCGAATTCGTCAATTAGGAAACTTCTGGGAAATAACGGTATTTGTTGATTATTGTTGTTTTCGTTTCAGAGCTCCCTTCGAAATTCTCTAAGGACTCTTATCGAATCCTTTCTTGTTCATGGAAGCAAATCTATAAAAAAAAATGCTGCTTGACAGAAATTAGTATTTATAAATTTATTGCTTATGAAGAGGACATCTTGAACGAATTACAAATATGTTATCCTTGTCAGGTGAAAACCTTCCAAACAAAGTGGCATATTACTTTGATAATTGATAGATAACATTGTACAAACGAAATTAATTTCCTGGACTACCCCAAATTATTTTAACCTATCAAATAAAATTCTATCTCATAAAATAAAATGGAAGAGGAACAAAACCCATCCCTGGTTCAAGCAGCGCTTCGCTAAACGACCACTCTTATTTACCCTAAATGCAACCCCCCCCCCTTCCCCCTCCAATATATTCTCAAGTCCCAATTCCCACCAACATGTTCAACGTTCCAAATCATACCCAAAACGGGAATAATGACATGCATTCTGACCCCAACATGATTCCTCAATTTAACAATCTATATTTCCTTGCAAATTGAGAAGGATACAGAATCAATTCCACTCTCATGATTCTGTACTTAATTGGTAAGAATAGCGAGATCCATCCCTATCAATTTCAAGGGCACCTTGGAAGCCTGCCCCAACCCTTAAACATGAACCCCAGGATATTTGTCAAGGTACCAAGGAGTACATCACGTTGCAAAAACCGAGGCTACACAGAAATGGCAACAGTCCGAAAATCCTCACGCTTGTTTTAAATGTGGAAAACCTGTATACTTCAAGCGTGAATGTCCAGAGGCCGACGCAAGTAGACCTTACAATAGAAAGCGAATATTTATTCATGAATGCGAGTTTCGCGGCGGCCCTAATCATTACGAAGAGTTCTGCCTTGCGAAAAAGGGGCATGATATGGAAAAAAAAAATTGTTAAGGCCCCTCCTTCGTCCAGCCAATGAGAACGAAGGAACGATCCAAGGACAGTCGAGACAAATCAAAGGGCTGCAAAACCCGTAGGGTCATTTGTAGCCTCAACGTCTCAAAAACGTTAAAAAAAACCCCAATATATTCCCCGAAATTCACCCTTTATCGCAGCAAAGGGTTGAGATGCTAATAGACACTAGTTACGATCTGAATATCACAAGAACAAATTTAATTCATAACGACGTCCCTGTTACGCATTTGGACTTTGACCCATATCACTGTCCCACATCTACTTGCCTTTCCTTTTTAGGCTAGCCCACATACTAATGCTAGCGTATAAGTAGGACCAGGCGCGCGGCCCTTCGTCAGTTCTAATCTAACTCTACAACTATACGTCTGTGTCTGATATAAAATTAATAAAGAAATACCGAATTGTCTAATAAACAATTCGGTTGCTTTTTAAAAACATTCACTAGTATTTTTTGGCGTAACATTGGCGATCCTGCCAGGATAGTGCTTCTACGAATTATTTCAAAAGAACACTATCTTTGAGACGAACCTCGAAGGATTTTTACGAAAATCCAGGAAAAAGAACTCTACGGAATTCAATTGAGAAAGACGGTAGAGAGAATTGTACAAAATTCTAAAGACGAACTCCGGACTTTCTCTACGGAAATGCCCGTTAACCAGAATTTGAATTAATTGATAAAACTAGTACCTGAATTAAGTAGGGTATTATACTACGTAAA
>CAKNWT010330163.1:0-11887 GCA_932066315.1 Andricus coriarius | reverse complement strand
AATAAATTTTTGTCCTACTTTGTCCTCATTTTTCAAAGCTTTTTGTCCTACTTTTCGAAAATCAATTATGGTCACCCTAAGTCAAGTGCGTTAATAAAACGCCTCCAATTTCACGATATACAATGTCTAGATAATAGTCCTTATATTTCGACGATAATCGTGCATGAAGAACATCTTTGTAATCATTATTTTTCTCTTTGTGCATTACGTTAAACATAAATTGCTCAGATGGTTCGGGTAACTTTTCAGAAATACAGTGATCAGTTAGTAATGTTACAATTTCAGACACGCGATTTTCGACTAAGCCACACAAGGCTTTCAGCATACTGATATACTCGACTGCACACAAAAGAACATTCTTCAAACCAATGAGAGTGGTTTTTTTCATTGCTACAGCAGGTTCATACACTTTTTGTTTTTGCGCTTCACAAATATTTTCACTATTTTCACATTCTACAAAAGGTCCAGGTATACTGTCGAAAAGAATGGTCTTTTCTTCAAAAGATGTTGTAAATATCACTTTGTAGTCATTTATCTCAATGGGGTCAGTGTGGTCTGATGAGGGGCGTTTGTCCTTTTCAAAATAATCGTCGATGATATTGATCTGTTGCAGGAATTTCGTCCATGTTGGCACCCCGAACATGATTCCTTGTAGTTTATTAGTAACAATTTTGACACTTAGTTCAAAAGGTCCATCTGTCTATAGTTCCAATCCAATAATTACATTCTTACTGCAGGAATTATTGAGAGCGTACAGTGAAGTTAAGATAAGATGCTTGGTTGTCCTACGTGAAGGCTCAACTTCTGTCATGTGAACTTTTTTTCTTTTATTGCTTGAAGAAGAAGCTGCGTCTATGGCTGTTCGTATATTAGTTCTTCTGAAGCTCTTAACACAATAAGTGCAATGTCTCAAAATATCATAAAACCGACAGACTCAGACATTGCAGTAAGAATGTAATTATTGGATTGGAACTACAGACAGATGGACGTTTTGAACCAAGTTGTCAAAATTGTTACTAATAACCTACAAGGAATCACGTTTGGGGTGCCAACATGGACGAAATTCCTGCAACAGATCAATATCATCGACGATTATTTTGAAAAGGACAAACGCCCCTCATCAGACCACACTAACCCCACTGAGATAAATGACTACAAAGTGATACTTACAACATCTTTTGGAGAAAAGACCATTCTTTTCGACGGTATACCTGCACCTGTTGCAGAATGTGAAAATAGTGAAAATACTTGTGAGGCGAAAAAACAAAAGTGTATATACCTGCTGCAGCAAGAAAAAAACCACTTTCATTGGTTTGAAGAATGTTCTTCTGTGTGCAGACGAGTATGTTAATATACTGAAAGCCTTGTGTGTCTTAGTCGAAAATTGCGTGTCTGAAATTGTGACATTACTAACTGATCATTGCATTTCTGAAAAGTTACCCGAACCATCTGAGCAATTTATGTTTAACGTAATGAACAAAGAGAAAAATAATGATTACAAAGATGTTCTTCATGCACGATTATCGTCGAAATTTAACGATTATTATCTTGACATTGTATATCATGAAATTGGTGGCCTTTGATTAACGCACTTGACTTCTCGTGTACGTACGAATGTCCTAAGAAGAATTACATTCAAGTAGAGAGTTAAGATAAGTGTAAAAATGTAATAAAATCCATTTTCGTTTCTCATTTTTCATCGTATAATAAATATTTCTTTTTAATCGTATGTCAACATGTGTCTACTCATTACCCTTCTCCCTCACTGAATATGTTACCCGAACCATCTGAGGAATTTATTTTTAACGTAATGAACAAAGAGAAAAATAATTAATACAAAGATGTTCTTCATGCACGATTATCGTCGAAATTTAACGATTATTATCTTGACATTGTATATCATGAAATTGGTGGCCTTTTATTAACGCACTTGACTTCTCGTGTACGTACGAATGTCCTAAAAAAATCACATTCAACTAGAGAGTTAAGATGAGTGTAAAAATGTAATAAAATCCATTTCCGTTTGATATTTTTCATCGTATGATAAATATGTATTTCTAATCGTATGCCATTATGTTTCTATTCATTATCCTTCTCCCTTACTAAATATGTAATATGTAATATTATAATATGCCTTCAGATAGTTATTGTTGAAAAAGTAGAACTTTGTAGGTAGCAAGAAATCGTCCACAATCTTTTTTCCGGCTTCAGAATACAATCAATTTTGCATGTCTCTAAGAAAAGTCTACTTCTGACAGACGGACAATAAGTAAATTGAGTCAAAAAGAACTTTTTACATGCTTTTCAGGGACTTACACAGGCCTAAACTAGATACGATCTAAGTGTGCCTAACATAAGATAAAATATCGTTAATTGACTTCTATTCAGCTTCCCAGTCATTTGCGGATACATTTCACCAGCGATTCAGCTAAAAATATCACAGGCAAGGCGTCTCGAGTTATACCCTAATCAATCACCCTTCAAACAAGAGTTCGAGAGTATCGGCAGTAGGAGTCAAATTGCACCCCCTTGAGACGCCTGGGAAACAGGTGTCCGAGAGCGGCTGGGGGTAGGTCCCACCACCAGGGCGAGGGGGTCGGCGCCATAGTGCGGTAAAGGGGGATGGGAAAAGTGGAGGGGGTAGTCTGTCCATAGTGGCCCGGTACTATTCACAGGTGTTATTACAAAGTGAGTACTAACAGTCAGGCAAGCAAAATGTCAATAGACGCGTTGCCTACCACTGAGGAAGATAGATGTGGGAAATTAATGGCCTCAATAAACACATTGACACTTTCTCATAACGATTTGCGTTCTGAGGTTCACGGTTGAACAGAATTGCTCGAGGCTAATGACCGCTCGAAAGAGGAGAGAGAAGAAAGAAGAGCCCTCAATGATAAGGTCCACAAGCTCCGCGATGTTGGCTTCATGGTCACGCTGAAAGGGAAACAAATCTTCCTCGAAGATAAACCTATACAAATGGAGGGTGTGAATCAGCTGATATGCGAGCATCGTGGATAGCAGGCGGCAAGGATAAACAACGAAAGCGACAAATCCACAAAGACGTGTGAGCCAAATCTGTTCAAAACGAAAACACTCCTGGAGACGCCCTCCCAAAGGATAACTAGAAATAGAGGTCGACCCCCTAAGCTGGACACTAAACAACCACAGTATAACAAATCTTTGGATAATTTCTTGAGCAACGGTACACCAAAATCTACTCTAAATGCGGTCACACCGAGACTCAATTTACTCTCGAGAGCTCTAGCCGGTGAGGCAGAATAGCAGCTCCACCGCAGGGATTCTACAAGATCAACAGACGATGTTACACCACATATCACTTCCGGTAACTCTGTAACTGCTAAAATAATTTTTTGGAAGCTTCACGGTTTTAATAATATAACTGATATATGTAACCTCTTAGGGGATCATGATATCCTCTGTGTATGCGAGACTTGGCTGGAGAGCGAGAAAAAAGTGGCCTCTTTCGATCCGCAGATTTCCCAAGTATTTCATCTTCCGCTATTAGAAGTAATTGTCATAGCAGGGCTAGGGGTGGTCTACTCATTTCATATGATATTAAATCTTATGCAATTCAGGAAATAGCGATATCAACCAACTATATTTTTCTCAGAGTAAAATCTCGCTTGGACTGTTTCATACTCGGACTAGTATATATTCTCCCCCTAGATGACTTCAATGATTACCTAGAGAATCTTAATTCCGTATTATACCGGATTTCGATTTCATTCCCTGATTTGCCAATAGTCATGGGTGGGGATTTTAACTGCAGGGTATCAGATCTGAACCAATTTGATCCTGAAGATTTTTATTGCGCGAACACATTTTACTCAGAAAGATCATCTAGGGACAAGTCCTCCAATTCTAGGGGGAAACAATTTGTGAATTGTATGGAGGTTAATGAACTTGTTCTCCTAAATGGCCGCTCTCCTAGTGACTCTCCTGCAAATTTCACATCTATAGGTCCCCAAGAATCAAGCGCAATAGATCTTGTATGGTGCTCTATGAAAGGCCTTCACCTTCTTCTGATTTGTATGTCTTGCGCCTGGCTTCCCTCTCTGACCACCTTCCTGTTCTGCTGACTGTGACACTACCACCTCCACTCTCAGAGAATGAGTTCGAGGTTCTCGATTTAAATAAGCTGTTTTTCGATAAAATTAAAGTAGATGCGTTCGCCTCTTTGATGCAGTGGGCGTGGGGGGGGGGGGGAGCCAACATTTATCAGGATGTCGAAGACCTCAACGCAGTACTAACTACGACTATAAAAGATGTCGGAATAATATTAGATATGCGGAGGAGGCACTCTAATTTTATTTATTTTAAACGTAAGCCAAGCTCGCATTGATGTGGACACTTGGCATAAATATTTGTTTAACTGTTATTCACGTTCGAATTTAACACCTGCCATTGACGCCAACTTTTTAAAATTGACCCATCCCATACTGGATGGCTCTATTACTATGGAAGAAATTATTAAATGTTTGGAAAACTGTAAGGATGGAAAGGCTCCTGGCTGCGACGGAATCAACTATGGGTTTTATAAAAATCAACCGCAAAATTGGGTCTTGTATATGATGCATCTTTGTAAAAAGATTATGGACACGGAAAAAATCCCTAAAGAATGGGGTAAGTTAACAACTACTATGATTTTCAAAAAAGGTAACACGGAGGACCCCGATAATTACACACCCATCACCCTCGTTAATTGCATCGCGAAAATTTTCACCCAAGTTATTTGCGATCAATTGGTCTTATGGGCAACTGAATTAAACCGCGAGCGGTGGTGTATGCTGCTTTCGTCGACTTCAAGCGGGCTTTTCCATCCATATCGCACCATTTATTGCGGAGAAAACTCCACTCTTCAGGTCTTAGCACTAAAATAATTAATATTCTAAAGAACTTTTATGCTTCTGCGACGACTTGTATTAAGACTGGCAAGGGATCAACCAAATTTGTCAAGGTTACGCAGGGCGTACTTCAGGGTGAAGTCTTAAGCCCATACGAATTTTTGCTTTTTATCTCCGATTTAGAAGACTATCTTATCCGGCAAGGTTGTGGAGGCCTCTCCATAAATAGTTTAATAGAAATATTGTTGTTTGGTTATGCGGATAATTATGTTCTTTTTGCAGATACCCCGGTTGAATTAAACAGAAAGCTGGAAGCACTTAATTCTTATTGCAAGGAAAATAATCTTACTGTGAACACGGAAAAAAATAAAATTGTAATTTTTTCTAAATCAGCGAATTCATCTGCTAGGAAATTGAAATCTTTTAGATTTTGCGAGACCCGTATTGAGGTAGTTAAACAATATACTTATTTGGGTACCCCTCCTTCTGGTTCATGCTTCTTTTTATCGGCTGCAAGGAGGTCGGTTAGTGCGGCGAACACAGCCGTGGGCTCGATCCTAAGGACGATCTACTCGATCGGATCTGATTTGTGGAACACCTACATTAGATTATTCCAGAGCCTCTCTGTAAGTACGCTACTTTATGGTTTGCAGGTTTAGAGCCTAAATCATTTGGAAGTTATAGAGGGAGTACAGCTCTCTTTTTTTAAGAAACTCCTATCCTTGCCCACCAATACACCAAACTACGCAGTGAGATTAGAAACTGGATCTTTGCATTTATCTCACACGATCTTAAAAAATATTTTATCTTGGTTAATAAAAATTTCGACAATGGATGATTCACGGTACCCAACATTATGCTTCAATAGGCTGAGATCATTGGCAGTAAAGGATCCCTACAACAAATTTAACTGGTTTTCCCAGATCCGGTTTTTTTTTCGATGCAGGTGGTTTGGTGGACAGATGGGAGAATCTAACATGAATGTCTATAAGCTCTGACCGAGAGATAGTTCTTGGGAACTACAAATTCTGTCTTGAGAACCTTGATGGCGAACGTCTCGCCCTGTCTAAGAGCTTACTCATTTTTCCGCATCTGGCGATGCAATCCGGCACACGATCATACTTACTCATGCGAATGCCTTTGTTGTATAAAAGAACCTTGCACAATTCAGACTATCCAATATACATGTATGCCGCATTCTGATTGACCAAGGAAAGTATGTCTTTAATATGGAAGAGAGATGTAGGCTTTGCTACCTCGATAATGAGAGTTTGTACCATATTTTGTCTGACTGTCCGGCTTGTCGGCACTTGTTTGTGTCTAAGCTTCCTACAAACGCTACAGATGTTCATCCCTCTGATAAATGGTTAGCTATATTGTCTTCCGTCAATCCTTCTACTGTTGAGAAATTTGTTACTTAATTTTGAAAATTATCTGCGAGCGTTGGAGATCATTAGATAGTGCATAACCATTTGTACCTAGATTTTATGTGTGTATGCGTCTGGCTATGCGAGATTTATGTTTTTAGATATCTCTGCGAAACTACCCTTGTATGTACCGAATGGTCTCTAGACAAGTGTAAATAACTAAATAAAAATATTTTTTTGAACAAGAATTGAAATTAATATATTATATTTTATTCCAATAATTTTATTTTTAAATAAAAATTGTAATGACTCTCCAATAAAACATTTTTTAATTTAAAGTTTAAGCTCGTCTTTAATATTATTTTTTATAATAAGTTTAATAAATACATTTATTAATATATTATTTTCCTTATTTATTTTTCTTTATTAATATGTTAAAATCAGGATTTTTTCCTTTTAATTATTGGTATTTAAATATAATAAATAATGTATCTTGAATTAATTGCTTATTTTCAATAACAATTCAAAAAATTTTACCCTTTTTAATAATCAATTATTTATTTAAATTAATAAATTGTAATAATTATTTACATAATAATATTTTTAATATCATTAATTTATTAATTATTAGGGAGTGAGCAAAAATAACGAAAAAATAAATACCGAATATAAATGTTAACGAAAAATAAAAATGCCGAAATAAAAATTGACGAAATATTTAATTTCTGAATATTATTATTAACGAATTATTAAATTCCCCCAAAATTCTTAAATTACCGAATTTGAAAATAAGCAAAAATAAATGTTTTAATTAAAAATTTAAAATTGGTTTAAAAATTAAAAATTTGTTTAAAATTAGAAATTTATTTTAAAAATTAAATATTTATTCAAAAATTGAAATTTTATTTGAAAATTTGCTACTAATCTAAATGTTTATATCGTGGTTTTTTTGGGATAAAAATATATTATCACGGTATTTATTTTGTACGTAGAAACTGCGTCAACATCTGTGCCGTGCGTTCAGCGAGGTCAGGGTAGAAAAAGACCTCGTTCTTCCGAGAGCGAGCAAGACGCAATAGAACCATATCGCAGCGAAGAGGAGAGTCTGGACGATATAGAGTCTAGTCACGGTGGTGAATTACCATTAAATTAAAAATTTTCATTTATATGCTGAAAAAATAAGAATTATCCACATTTCAGTTTATAGGGTAGCGAAATGGAACTACGATTCCGCTACACACCTGACGAAACAATTTGTCCGATAGAGTGGCTCGAATCGGCTGTGCGAGAAGCATTTAAATTTATTATAGCTCCGTATAAAGCACGCGATTTGATCGGTATTAAATTGATAGCCGATAGCTTCACACAGGATGATGCGGGTCTATCATTTCGATATGTACGTGATTGCCATTTTGAGAATTTGTGGAATTTGATTTTCATGGTCACCCAGAGTGTCACTGAGTTTCGCATTGATGATAGTTTTAAATTAATAATCGATTGCGTAAATAACCCCGTAGGTGGGGGGTGGAGGGAATCGACCTGCGATGTACTTAATAAAAGATCTGTTTTAAGTATATTTAACACCGATAATTTATGCCTCCCTCGTGCGATTGTTTGCGGCGGAATTTAATGGGAACGCGGTCAGATCACTAGAGGAAATAAAAATGAAGTATGGTATCGCGTAAGAAGTCGAAAATTATCCCTTCAAAAAAGTTTAGCTCAGGAATTGTGTCAAAAGTCTCTTAACGATATTCCGGTAGAAGGATGTGGATTTTTGGAATTGGAAAAATTCCAAACTCATCTTGTCAACGAGGGTATCGCGCTTATTGCATTTGATTTCAAAACCTATGGCTGTGGTGAGG
This sequence comes from Andricus coriarius, assembly GCA_932066315.1. Classification (NCBI taxonomy): domain Eukaryota; kingdom Metazoa; phylum Arthropoda; class Insecta; order Hymenoptera; family Cynipidae; genus Andricus; species Andricus coriarius. Next base: position 3,793 of record CAKNWT010330163.1, on the reverse strand, counting down.
AACCCGCTTTTTTCGATGGTACTACACGCTTCATCGAGAGAGGTGAGGTTCCCATACATATCATACATCTTTTGTATAATAGTGATAGCCATCATTGTCACGCTATTTTAAATTTAACAGGGGAGGGGCTGCATCCTCTAGAGTGTTTTGTGCGCCTTGTAACAAGGGGTACAATAACAGGTCCGATCACAGGTGTACACATAAATGTGAAGCCTGTCTCGCTCAGACCTGATGTTTAGAAAAATGTTCTAATAATCGACTAGCAGCTACTCCTAAGTTTGAAAAATGTCTTCGTCGATTTTATAATGATAATTGCTTGAATCACCATTTAACGCCCGGTTCATACTCCTCCGGAAAAAATGTCTGTGACACATTAAAAATTTGCCCTGAGTGTTCACGCTTAGTAAATATTATAAAAGATAAAAATCACAGATGCGGCTTCAGTTATTGCAGGATATGCAAGTGTGATCGTGAATACAATCACGCATGCCTTATGAAGCCTATATGTCTTCGTGTGGGTGTTAATGACACTACCATTTCAGAACCTGTGATTTATATTTTTTACGATTTTGAAGCGCAGCAGGGAAAAACACTCGCGGGGATGATAGCGTAAACGAGCACAAAGTAAATCTTTGCGTAGCCCAACAGGTATGCAGCTGGTGCATTCATGAACAAGATATCAAAAAACCTTGTGAACACTGTGGTTTGATACGCGAATTTGTGTTTTCTGGTGAAAATCCCGTACGAGATTTTGTAGATTTCAAATTCCGCCCAGTTGTCAATTTTAAAAAGATTATTTGCATAGCCCACGATTCTAAGGGCTTTGATGCACAATTCATTTTAAAACACCTGACAGAGCACAGATCTACTGAAGAAATATATCCAGATCTTATGCTCAATGGCACTTAAATAATTTCAATGCGTGTCAAACATACAGTGTTCGTAGATAGTTTGAACTATTTCCAGCTCCCTCTTAGTGCTTTACCAGCTTCGTTTGGACTAGAAGGTATAGGTGAAAAAAGGAACATTCCCACATTTATTCAACATCCCGGAAAATAAAAATTATTGTGGTCCTCTTCCCTTAATTTAATTTTACTCTCCGGGTACAATGAGTAAAGAAGCTCGAAAACAATTTTAAAAATGGTACGAGGAAAAAAATCTTGATCCGAATTACCAGTTTAATTTTTGGCATGAGCTGGTATCTTATTGCAAAAACGATGTGGATATCTTACGTTGTGCATGTATTGCGTTTCGTAAGATATTTCTTGAATGTGGAAATATTTGCCCATTTACTGAGTCCCCCACGATTGCATCGGCCTGCAATTTATTTTTTCGGAAACATTTTTTGCGAGAGCAGACAATAGGGATTATATAAAGAGGCGGATTTAGGTATGGTGATAATCAGTCTAGACTTGCAATCGAATCGCTGTTATTTATGGAAGGAGAGCTTGGTGTAGACATTCAACACGCTGTTAGGGGTAGAGAGTATCGTCTGCTTGAAGGGCCTATTGTAGACGGGTACTTTCAAGAAGACGATAACGGACCCCGTCATGTTTTCCAGTTTCACGGCGATTTTTGGCATGGTTGCAAACGATGCAATAACATGGGTAGAGATAAAATAGTCAGCAAATCTGGGGAAAGCATGAATGATCGTTATGAACGTACGCGCGCTCTAACCTCTAAAATTAAAAGATACGGTTACGAAGTCACTGAAATATGGGAATACGATTTTAGACGTTTGAAAAAAGAGGACAAAGATCTGACTCAGTTTTTAAAACATCATCCTGTTCTCAAACTAGACAAGATATTAAACCCTCGTGATGCTTTTTACGGGGGTCGTACGGAAAACACTAAATCTTATTACGAGGTTAAAGACGGAGAGATAATTGAATATAAAGATGTTTGCTCTTTGTATCCTTTTATCTCGAAGATAGGTGTGTTTCCTATAGGGCATCCGACATTGTACGTTGGTTTTGATGAGTGTAAATCATTTACAGGCCCAAATTACGATCTTAGCAAAGTCGAGGGTATACATGGTAAATTAATGTTTTCCCTCTGTCGCACGTGCTGTGAAACTCTTGAGCAGGGTGAATGTCTACATGAAGATGAATCACAGCGCGTGTTTGAAGGTACCTGGGTTTCCCCTGAACTGAAAAGAGCCATAAAACCAGGGAACAAAATCGTGGAAATATCAGAAATCTGGCAATACAGGGTTGTTCAGTATGACCTACTCACTCACAAGGGTGGTCTTTCTGCAGCATATATCAATATGATCTTGAACAGGCAGAAGGGATAAAACTCGATCGCGAAAAAATTAATAAAAATCCCGGCTTGCGATCAGTGGCAAAATTATGTCTTAACTTTTTCTGGGGTAAGTTCGGTCAGCGAAATAACTTATCTCAAACAAAGTTTGTAAGAACTCAGGAAAAATTATTATGTATGCTACTTAACTCGGAAATCGAGGTGAGGAATATCGTACCTGCAAACGACAAAATGCTGTACCTTTGCTGGGCATACAGAGAAGAGGCAGTCACACCTCTGCCTAATACGATCATAGTCATTGCAGCGTATACGACAGCACAAGCACGAATAAAGTTGTACGATTACTTATCGCAACTAGACCGACGTGTCTTGTTCAATGACACGGATTCCTGTATAGGGGCGTTATTTCTCAAGTGTACCCACTCAAAAACTCGAAGTTGTTCGATCTAAGTTAAACTTAGGCATTAAACTTAGGATTGGGAAAAAATTTTGTCATTCGGATAAGTGTTGACCGAGGGGGAGGGGGTGAAAGTGCTGGGATTTTCGTGGATATCGTCTATTTCGGCGATTTTTAACTCTTCTAATAGCGATAAAAAAAATCTTGCCTAGTACAGTTTCGATAGGTTTTTTCACGCTCTTTAGATTGTTCTTACTTATTTTAAAAAAAAATAAATAGTTGACCTTCAAAAATGAAGGTCAAAAATAAATTAGACTTTTTTTCGAAGTGAGACAGATTTTTAAAAATTGTTTGTTGTCTTAAAAGAAAACTTACGTTTTTTCCTATAAGACTATGTAGATTAGAAAGTAAGATTAAAATGTTTAATTTATGAAAATAAGCGTTGAGTACTCCGGTACGTGCATGACGCTGGCGCTCGAACCCCACGGCGGACCGTGGTGCCTTCATGGTATTTTTTTTGACGAAAAGTAATAATATACGCTAGTATATTTGATCGCTTTATGCATTTTAAAGAGCTGAGACTGCCATTATTAAAATGCCTGCATTACGTTCACTGATGAGTTTTGATTTAAATTTTGAATTTTGGAAAATCAAGTTATTGAATAAGAGGTCGCGTCGAAAAAGTTGTTTTATGGATTAAGTAAAATTAAAGCTCAGAAATTTTTTCATACTGATGTCTGGTCTTCTATCTGCCTTTAGTTTTTTTAGTGACAGTTGTTTTCACTTTGCTTCCTAATTTTCGTTTCTTTTCTTTTGGGAAGTAGTTGCATTCCGTGGCTGAAGTAAATTTCTTCAATTGAAGTCTCCCATCTTCAGTAGTAGGCCAGTCAGTTAAGCATGAAAAAGAGTCTGGTATCTCAATTCTAAAGTGAAAGCGATATCGATATTTGTGTAGTGCTAATGTCTGGAATGAAGGCCTACATTTTTTAGCAGCAAATTCGCAAACGCAAGAAACTGCGCGCTGTTCGAATTTCGCTAAACCATATGTTTTTTGAAGATTGCGACCAAGATATCAATTTGCGAATATAAAAGTTTAATTATAAATTAAAGATATCAAAAAGATATCTTGGTCGC
>CAKNWT010330161.1:4135-21230 GCA_932066315.1 Andricus coriarius | reverse complement strand
TATGTACTTGTAATTTTTCTTTTATAACATCTAAAACTAAATCCAAAGGAATGTTATCAAACATAGATACAATATCTAGTGAAACAAGTGAATGTGTCTTAGGAACATTAAAATTATTAATTTTTTCTTTAAAGCTCCAACTATCTCTTATAAAATAATCAGTTTTTCCAGATACTGACTTTAGGAGATTAGATAAGAATTTTGCTAAATTGTAAGTTGGATAACCAATAGTAGAAACAATTTATCTCCATTTTAGTTCTGGTTTGTGAACTTTGGGGAGTGCATATGCTTTGGCTGTTACATAACCATGGTTTTTTAATTTATAAGCTAAATTTTCTTTAACAAAAACGTAAATAAAAAGGAATTGGAAATCGATTTCTTTCTTGATTTTTTTCTAAATTGATCGTAAGACCGAAATGAAAATATGAAAACTTTGTTTTCTCTCATATTTTGAATATATAAACTTAGTTTGAAAATCCTAATCTAAATAGCTTATTCTCTGTTTACTTTCCTAAAATAAAATAAGAAAATAAATTCGCTCTCATTCAACACACCTTAGATTATAATAAGATCTTATCTGTAAATTATGTTCTAATTTGAGCTCGTGCCGGCAACGGGAATAATCGCGGGGACGGATCCACAACGGGTGGCTAGTCACCCCGTAAGAACAAAGAAATTTTTAAATTCAAAAGTAAGGGCCACCGGTCTACTCACTATAAATGGCATGTTCAACGTCCTCATCGATAGAATCTGTTGCACTCGTCCTTCTTTTGTACATTGTACATTGCACCGGTTCTAGAGACACGTTTAAGCTGGTCCTTTTTATAAAAATAACTCATGAAGTCGTTCGTCATCGTTCTGGAATTTGTTTTCCTTACCCTTAACAAAACTTTGTAGGGAATGGATATTTTTCTGTAATCTTAATAAGATCGCTTCTCTGAAAAAAAAGCAAACATTTATATACGTAATAAACATTTAAAAAAATTTCAGCTCTATTTGCAAAAACGGAAATGATATAATCAATGACAATTATATTAAAATGACCTACCCTTGGCAACACGGTACGCTTACTTAGAACCACAAGAGTCACCTGCGATCTAAATTTATCCCTGTTTGTCCTCTTTTAGATTCCTGGGTCTGAAATCCGTAAAGGGGCGTTTGCTGTGTGTCCCATTTTCCTACAACGATCGGTGATATAATTTAGAATTAAAATACTTTCATCATTTAAAAAAGAAGTGTGTCTCCATAATTTGTTGTGGTACAATCTTTCTAACTTTACTCCTCAGTTCCCTGTTGACCGATATATTACAGCACACAGTTATTGGACGAACAGTGCATTTTGAGGATGTTGGAGTTCTTTGGTACTCCACTAGTTCGCTAATTGATTCAATCACTTCTGATTGGAAGACTCTTCTTTGAAGAAAACCTCCAGCATCTAGCAGTTTCACTGCATTCTGGACATTTTGCAGTTCTTCACCTAATTTCGTGACCAGACTTCCAACATCCCTCCTCAAATTTTGAATTTCTTTATTCATATCAGATATCATGGCCACGCTTTCCATCTACCTTCTCAAATCTTTGATTTCATTACTAATATCATCAACCCGGCTTTCTATACTGATTTGGAATTTTTCAATGATTTCGCTCAAAGCAGAGAGTTTGATGGACACTTAAAGTATATTAGCAGTTTTTACCATAATGCAAGAAGAAAAGCTTCAATTGGCAAAATTCAAGTTTGTATAACGAGATCAAACATTCATTGGTATTATTACTGCTCTTCTTCGTACCTTTCGCACCAGTTTCACCTTCTTATGAGCAGAAACAAACTCGGTTTAGCATGCGGCAGTATTGTCATCGCCGACCTGAATACAGTTTAGTTCACACATTTTTTCTAATCTTCTTTTCACGTTGAAGTGACAGGTAATCGTAAAGTTCACGAAATATTACATATTTTTAACTATTACAGGGTGGCTGTCCTACCTGGAAACCTGGAATTGTGAGGGCATTTTTATTTACCTGGAAGAACCTGAAAATATCAGGAAATTTGGTTTAAAGTCATTAAATATTTAAGGAAATTACCTATCTCGGATACATTATGACAAAAGAAGGTGTGAAACCTGACCCACGAAGAATTAGTGCTGTCAAAAAAATTTTCCAATTCCTAAAAAAAAAACATTAAAAAATTTCCATGACTCATCGGTTATTATAGGTAGTTTATTCCTGATGTTGCTCAACTCGCAGAACCTTTAACCTACATTATAAAAGATAGGATTTTATTCAAATGGGTGAAATAGAACTAGTAGTACTTAGTCAAGGGGAAGTCGGTAAAAAATTACCCATAGCTTTTGCTTCAAGAACCTAAACAAGACTGAATTGAATTATTCTACCATTTGCAAAGAATTACTAGCAGCCGTATTTTGCATAAGAAATTTTAGATCATAATTGTATGGTAGACATTTCACGTGTGACTGATTTATGAAATATAAATATTTAAGAAGAATAAGCTCAAGACAAGTTTAATTTGGGAGATAACGAATACAGTAAGAAGAAGAACTAGACTATATCTAGAATAATCATTAGTTGAACTGACAACGTGATTCCTTATTAATGCACTAATCAGTTTTTCTTTCACATGAAAATGACGAGGATCATCTATAAACTGGTCTTATCCTTGGCAGTTATCCTTAACTCTATTGGTAAATATAATAATATATTTCGGATGACAAAAAGTTTTCTACATGTGACCTACGCACAGCTAAGCAAAACTTTTTCTTGTTCTCGCAGAATTTTACTGCTCATGGGTATAAAAGTTCTGCCTTGCAATTGAGAAGACGGATGCAAAAAGTACATATAGAAATATTTAGCAAAAGTGTGGGGGGGGGGAGGGCTATGACTGTAGCTCAAACACAAGCCGCCAGCTGGAGAGGACCCCACATCGTGCGAAATAATTCTAAATCTCCTTTTAGCATTTGGCGGCTCAATTTTACCACAATGAGTTTATCATATATTAACTTATTCTTAAAAATAATCAGAATGTATAAAATGTAATAAACTATTTCCTTTTGCAGAGTTAAATTCACCGTTTGAATGCTTACCCAATGGCGATCCGATTCCTGGTGTTCCTCGTGGCGGAACTTACTATTCTTCTGAAAAAAATCATTCGCCTAATAAGTTCCTTCCTCTAGCTGAACCTCCTATTCATGCCAGGTCTAGGTCTCCTCCCAAGTGCATTCCACTACCTACCAGGCTTCCTTCTTTGATCAAAATTGGAAACGAACTTGAAGATATTAAAGGTATTCGGCTTGTTTCCAATGTGAATCCGCAACGAATATTCGAATTTCAAAGATATACTATTCCAAATAATAAACTAATTAAATTAAGCACAGGACATAATAAATTTGCGCGCATTCCAAACCAAGAACATATTGTATTATCAACGTTCGATGGTGATGTTTTTGCAATATTAGAGTGTAGTGACGTTCTTGCTGGATTTTATGGTGGTAAAGGTAATAGACGGGAGAAAATAAACATGAAAAGCGGTATCATTACCCAAATGGCTCCAGAAGAAGTCGATGAAATTCCAGTTGGTAAGCTACGTTCAATCACGCGACGTTTTAAAGTAGAACGCATAAACTACAATCCTCCACACCATACATTCAATGAAAACCAAATGAAAAAGTAAAACTAAATATTTAACTACATAAGTTTGTTATTCAGGTAACTATTTCTACCGAAATATGGTCACGAATTTAGTTAATTTGCTGCATAGAAAAATTCCGTATGGTTTAACAGAAAGATAGACATAGGGCTTCATTTTTAAGCACGTGTATTATTAATATTATCATTCTTTCACCTTGAGCTAATTAGATCTTTGTATGACTAAATAAGACGTAAATAAAAGGTGATAAAACTTAACGCCAACAAAGTTTTATTGTATAAGCAAACTTTGAGTAATTATATTATATATGTAGTTTCAAAATCTGCCTTGGCAACATAAACCGATAAAAGAAAAATTTATGTTAAAAAATTTATTATTCATAACGTCACACTTTTCTTAAGAATTGCCTGAAATTTTGGAAATATATAATTTTAAGTTTGTAATTTTTTTCCTTAAAACTGTAATTATAATTAATATAATTATGATTATTATGTGTAATTTTAAGTTTAATATTTTTCCCTTTTTTTCTTAAAATTTTGTTTTTTATTATTTTAGTAATCAAAAAATTAACTTTCAAAAATTAGATGAGGTAAACTTGTAAAGAATATTTTGCTCATGTAAATAACTTTACAAATTGTCGTTTTTAGAGCATATATATGATACATTTTTAAATAATATTTAGATCATTTTGGAGACCCACGATCACGAGACCCTCGTCACGAGATCTATTAATGAGCTGCATAGAAAAATGTAATATTTTTTAACAGAAAGAAAGACACAATTAATATTATTTTACCTAAAGCTACTCAGATGTTTATATGATAAAATAATACATAAACTGGGAGAAATTGACTGTATAACAGAATTTTTTCTTTAAATTCTAAAAACAAATTTGATGTACTGGGTTCATGAAACCAAAAAATGTCCTTGACAACGAAAGTGGAAAATTGACATTAGGAAAATGTGCAAAATTGATGTTTTATAGTAACTATTTGTTTGCGTGAGCAATCTGAATTGCTGTAGTATTGAGATATATAGTCTAAAAACTTTATTTATTGCGATTATCTGTATTTTGGCAATAATGGTTTCTGAATTCATAGAAACAACATTTTCGTAAATTTAACAAAACGGAGTATCCATGTCATAAATTGTGAAGCTGTCTAAAAAAAATACGGTTCTTTATTTTAGTAATGTTTCGTCAATGACTGCAGTAATGAGCCAGTATCAATGGACTGTTTTTTTGTGTCTAATTAAAGTGTCATAAAATTTAATGTGAGGACAGTGTTATTGTCGACGTATGCAAACTTTTCGTAATTCTCCTCTACAGTTTCCATATCTGCCTTAACCACCGAAATTTTTTAATTGAAAAGTAAAATTAGCTCACCGGCAAAATATAAAAAAATATTGTGCTTCAGATAAAAGTAAAATGTATAAGAATACATTCATTATCAAGAACGTCACATATTTCTTAAAACATTGCTTAAAATTTTAATAACACGGAAAAAGTGGAGCGTCATATTCTCTGTTTCATCTTGTTCATTTAAAGCTCACTTGTTCGCATTTTCAAGGAACAATTTGAATAGTTTTTGATACTGTATGATAATGGATTTGCCTGACTCCTTCCTGCAGTTTAAGAAGCTTCTGGCTGCTCTTTTCTGTAGTTTTAAAGAACTTCTGTCCGCGCATCCGTTTTTGTCCGGGAAATCGATGCTGGAGTGTTATAGAAATATAGCCACTTGTAAATTGCAAATTATAACCAAAGAAAGAATTCAAATCAAATGTGCACGAATTCAGGGAATCCATATAATACCATAAATTCAGAGAATACCAAGAATTTAAAAAAAAAATGCAAGAAATTTGGGGAATGTGTGTAAAAATTAACGAATTTCCGGGGCACAGGCAAAGGATTGGAACATTGAACATTCTAATACATTTACTTTTCATTAATATTATTTATAGTTCACAAGCTAATTGCAACATTTTAAGCTAACTTTGGATCACCAACAATATTAATCTATAGTTTTACATTTTTGTATTTAATGAGGATTATATTATTTTAAAAATCTTCTCATTCTTTAAAATTGCGTTGTTAACAGCTAGTGTAATTCACCTTCAGATTTTTATTCTGAGATATTTATACGTCATAAATCAGTGCAACAATAAAGTTAAAATTAGCATGTTTAAACAAGGTTAATGTTGAGATACCTCAAACTTTTTCTTTATTGGACTGATTTATGAAATATGAATATCTCAGAAGTGCAAGATTAATGGTTAAAATGTACGAAATAACGCCTACAGCATATATTATATACTTTAATGTACATTACATTGATCAGTTTTTCATCTGCTTGTAAAGAATGAGAATCGTCTCTATTCTGATCTTATTGTTGGCAGTTATTCTTAACTCTTTTGGTGATTATAATAATATATCTATAATTTTAGAACGTACTTCCAGCACCGGATGCGAAAAGGAGATATAGAAAATATTCCTATATCTCCTTTTGGAATCCGGAGCCTCAATTTTGCCACAATGAGTTAATAATATATTAGCCAATAGTTGAAAAATATTTTAAATTCACAAAAATGTAATATTTTATTTCTTCTTCTAGAGTTAAGTTTACAGTTCGACTGCTTACCTAATGGCCACCCCATTTCTGGTGTACCTCTTGGGACATCGTCTCATTCTTCTGAAAGAAATCCCGAACCTGAGAGGCTTCTTCCTCCTGCCGAGTCACCTCTTCGTGAGCGGTCCAGGTCCCCTTCTACTAGGTGTATTGATCAACCCACCAGAATTATTTCTCCTGACGGAATGGTATATGAACTTGATGATATTACATTTATTCGGCTTATTCCCATTGCGAATTCCCGCCGAGTATTCAATCTTCGAAGATACACTTTTCCTGTAAATGCATCAATTAAATTATCCTTAGGGCGTAATAAATTTGGGCCCATTCCAACCCAAGAACATATTGTATTATCAACATTCGATGACGAAGCCTTTGCAATATTGGAGAGTAATAAAGTTCTTGCTGGATTGTATAGTCGCCGCACCAATAGGCGGGTGAAAATAAACATGAACAACAGCACAGTTACCCCATTGACCCGAGAAGAAATTTATGAAACTCCAGTGGGTAGCACCCGCCTAATTGTGGTTAATTTTAGAGTAGAGCGTGTGAACAACAATCTTTCACATTAGACACTCAAAAAAAAGGTGAAAATCAAAATTTAATATTGTTTTTGATTAAAATCGGCTTTAAATATGGAAAATATCTTGTTACTGTAAGAAATAATAAAAAGTTAATGTATTTTGTCATTCAAGGCTTAATCTTTCGTCCATACCACGCCAGTCTTTTTCTGTAGCAAATAGAAGAAACTTCGTTTTCATTCCCTTACAAAAATTACAGGCTTATACTGATAAAGCTACACTAGAGTTTTGATGGAAGCATGGTTTTGTGTATAGTAATTTTCCTATAAGGGAGACCACCCTTAAGTATATAGGAAAAAATTTCATAGCATTTAACTAGATCAGCTTGCTACAATGAAGGAAGAATTTTTATATTCAAATTATGTCTGCATATATTCGACCGTCCGCGAAGAAAGGGACCGATAATGCGCAGTATCTTCATTTTACAGAAGGATCGATTAAAGAGGTGCCCGAACGCAGGAACTCTATAAGAGGACCTCCCTTTGCAGTTGAATAACAATTTTCAAATTTTGTTGGTATGCGAATAATATTTTACATTATAACAGAGCAAATAAAAAACTATCGATAGGTGTAAAAAACTGAAAATCATTTTTTTCCGCATTAGGTCCCTTTATTCGCGGACGTCTCATATTTGATCAACTATTGCTGCATAAAAAATATCAGGAAATTAGTTTATTGGCTCTGTGGAATAATGCCATATGGGTTAACTGTAAGGAAGACATAGGGTAAATCACCTCTGCAGTTTCCAAATCTGCGTTAGCAACAAAAATCAGTTTATAAAATATTGCTAAACGTGGACCATCCTTAGACTCTAAAACAAATGTTGTGTTTAAGATAAAAGAAAAATCTAATTGAACAGATTTATTAAAAATAATGTCATAGTTTTCTGAGGAACTGCCTGCAATTTCAAATAGTATATTGCTCGGGCAGGTAACTTCACACTCGTGAAATCGTTGCCTCGATCTGAGTAATGCATACAATTTTTCATCATATCGATAATCGAAATTCGATTTGAGGTGCCTGTGGAGCGGATCGACAATTGAGTTTTCTACCCTAGGGAAGAAAACTCGATTTTTGACCCATTCCACAGGCATCGAAAGAGATAAGAATTATGCAAACTTTGCATACTTATACAATAAAACTGCGTTGACGTCATTGAAGATAGAAATTTGGATAAAATATGCATCATTCAAAGGACGCACTTAATCAGGATTCTCTTTCATCCGTCTTAACAATACTTCAAGGCTAGTATCCTAATTCTGTTTACATTAGAATAGTAGAAACGAGTTTCTAGGGAATTTTAAAATAAAAAAGTCAATAAATGTTCGTGATTTTGTAACGAGTCTGCACTCTATTTAACAATGGAGACCTAGTTGTGCATGATTGCATGCTAAACACAAAATTAAATGTTTGTGGGAAATTTCTTCATTTAAACAAAGTTAATAAACGTGCTTCCCCGTATCGACCTTGAAGCTTATTTAATTATGAGGACCTCGTTGTGCGTTTAGATTTAAATAAAGTTAAATTGTGATTCCTCGTAACGGCTTTGCACCTTATCAAATATGAAAACCTCGTTGTGCAATGCTACAAAAAAAAATAGAGATATGATTATGTGCAGTAATCTGAAATAGATCTTACAAGAAAGATCTATTAAAATTCTTTAAACTCATCGCATGAGTACACAATCATCTCTCCTTTGAGTGAATCCACCACCTGTCTTTTTTGTTTTGAAATAACGATTTAAAACTCAGTAGGAAAGTTTTGATTGTTATAATTAATCTTTATTAATTGTAGTTTGTTTAACTTTCAAATTTAGTCATAAAATGTTTAGGGCTGGTTTGAACGGCCTATCATGATTAGAATCAACTTATATCGTTTGTTGTAATATACTGGGCATGAAATAGCAAACGCAAATTAAACGAATCTCTCAATGAAAATAAATATTATTGACATAAGTTTAAAATGTAACACTACCATTACGAAAAATTAGAATAATTTTTAGTAAATTTAAGATCTTTAACGAAAATCAGCCACCTGCAGTTATAATTAAGTTTTGAATATTGATAAACATAAGATCGATCCCCGGTTATAGAGACTGATAATGTTACAATCTCTTTTCGACATCATCATACTTTGTAAATAGTGTTAAGATTAGTTAGGGATTATTTATGTATATAATTTGAAAAAAAGGTTAAAAAATCACCGTAGGCTCCCACTTGGAGCAACTACTATCTAAAAATGACATCGGCTCCCAGTAGAACCGCGGTAAATGCCACACACTAGCTGATTCCTACAAAATCATAATTTGAACTTTTGCGATATACTTTTCAAGTATTTTCGAGATCGCGGATTGTTGTAGTGTTATTTCTCAAATCAATTTCGTATATTCACCTACTGTTTATTCTAAAAACTTATTTTATTTTCTAATATACTTTTGGCAAATCGTAATCATTAGTAATTTAGTATTCTATGATTTCAAGATGAACTACCATCATCGATAACTATCCACTGACCCTACTTCCTACACAGTCTAATAAAAAAGTTTGATACAGCTCTATAACTAATTTCGTTATATTAATTCTATATCGATAGTTAACTGAATATAAGGACCTTATTTGAGTAGGAAAACCTTTCTTTATTGTTGCAAGCTGGAGCAATCAAACGCTATGAAATTTTTTCCCCTCTACCTTACAACATTGAGAACCAAAATACATTTAATTTTTATTCATATTATATGTAGTATGAAGTTGAGGATAGTAGTTTACACGCTCCAGTCTAAAATGACCATTGATTGGGCAGCGGGCGCCTACTGGAGTTTCCAAGATTTCTTCTCGGGTCAGTGCGGTGACTCTCCCATTTGCCATGTTTATTTTTAACCGCCTTTTACCGTGACCACCATAAAATCCAGCAAGAGTATTACTACTCTCCAATATTGCAAAAACGTTACCATCGGATGTTGATAATACAATATGTTCTTGGGTTGGAATGGGCATATATTTATTATGTCCTATGCGTAATTTAATTGCGTCATCAGGAGGAAAAGCGTATTTTCGAAGTTCGAATATTCGGTGCGGATTCCTGTAGGGAATAAGCCGAATAGATTCCAGTTCTTCAAGTCCATGTACAATTCCGTCAAAAGAATGAAGCCTGGTGGGTTGAGTAATACACCTGGCAGGAGGAGACCTGGTTCTGGAGCGAAGAGCAGGCTCGGCAGGAGAACGAAAGCTATCAGGTAAATTATTTATTTCAGAAGAATCAGAAGTTTCGCCACGAGGGACACGCGGAATAGGATCACCATTAGGTAAGCATTCGAACTGTATACTTAACTCTGCAACAAGAAACAGAGGATTGCATTTTTTTATATTCTTCTCATTTTTACATTCTCATCAGAGAATGTATTAGATTTGTGGTCTCAATTTTAAGGCGAGTCTAGGGACATTTAGGGAAAAACATTATTCATGAAGGTTCCTGAAAATTTGTTATTTATATTTTTTTTACAATAGCTAATGAACTTTTATACACGCATGCAGTGGAATTCTGGAAGAACCAAAGTAAGCTTTGCCATATAAAATATTTCTGCGCAAAATCAGGACTAAGTTAAAGGTCACCCACTTGAAATTTGTGACTCAATCCAAAATTCTTTTTTCTTGTTATTCGACTTATATTATTATATTCACCAATAGAGTGAAGGATAACTGTCCAGGATAAGGCCAGAGTATAGATGATTCTCATTTTCTCCCAGTAAAAAAAACTGATTAATGTATTAATGCAGAATTTGGTTAACAGTGTAACTAATTATTATTCTGCTGCTTCATAAGAGTGTATAATATATACTGTAGTTATTATTTCGTCGATTCCATTCACTTTTAACTGCTTCTTTATAAAGCTTTATATTTTATAAATCCGTATAGCAATAAAGTAATAATCAGTCAGTATTCTTAAACAGGTTAGATATTGCGCTACCCATTTTTTTATCACACTGATTTATTATCAATAGATGGTAAATGGTAAATTGCGATGTTATTTGTCTGAGTAAATAATTGATTACAAATTGAATGAAAATTGTAATATAGGAATCCAATGTCAACAGAATAAGTCCTTAAGAATTAAAAAAATTGAAAAGCCAATATGTCGTTTGAAAGAATCATGTTCTTAAAAATCTCATGTCGAGTTGGTTCTGTAAAAAACCAATTAAATTCTAAATGTAGAGAAAAAAGTTTTAAGTTTATATACAAAACAACCCCTTACGCTCAAGAAATAAATCTATACCTCCTTTTGGCATCCGGAACCTTACTTTTGTCACAATGAATTCACAATATATCAACGTACATTTAAAAAATTATAAAAATGTAAAAAAATGTAATGTTCTGCTTCTTCTTTCAGAGTTAAATTTAGAGTTCAAGTATTGACCTAATCATCCACCTGAGAGGTTTCATCCTCCTGCCGGGCCTCCTCTTTCTGACGAATCCAGGTCTCTTCCTGCTACGTATATTGCTCGACCTACCAGAACTGATTCTTCTGACAGAATGGAGTATGAACTAGAAAATATTAAATTTATTCGGCTTATTTCCAATGCGAATCCGCGCCGACTATTCGTTATGCGAAGATACACTCTTCCTGCAAATAAACCTGTTAGATTATCCTTAAGACATTATAAACTTGCGTCCATTCCAACCCAGGAACAAATTGTATTATCGACATTCGACGACGACGCCGTTGCAGTATTGGAGAGAAGTAACTTTCTGGCTAGATTGTATAGTCGCCGCAATAATAGACGGATGAAAATAAACACGAAAAGCGGCACGGTGACTTTATTGACCTGAGAATTGATAAACGAAACTGCAGTGGGTAACTACCGCGCAATCGTGACGAATTTTAGACAGAGCGTAAAAACATCAATCCTCCACATGATACAATCCGCGGGTGCCCTGAGGTTAATTTTTTTCGAAAGTCTTGTCACTTCGGAATTCATTGCAGATCTTGATTCTAGAGAATTTTTTACGTCCTGTTAACAAAATAGTGTCAGAAAATAGTAGTATCTAAGTATCAGAAAAAAGTCGACAGAAAATCAAAATGGACTGATCCCATAGCTTGCTCACTATGAAAACCGAGACCTTTTTGTTTACGGAACAAAAATCAGTGACATGGTAAAATACTGCGTGCACTTTTGGAGTAACTGAAATGTTTAAATCAAAGTAACTTGTTTTAAATTTCTGAATGGATTGTTCATATTCTGCATGTAGTGCATTTCCAAAACAATCTTTAACAACATTTTTGAAACTACTCAATGCAACAACGTATTTCAGACATTCTAGATTACTTTTCGCTCGGAGAGAAATTTGCTCACATTCTACTGACATTTTATCAATCAGTGTTTTGACAACGCCGAGCGTCAAATGCAATTCGGTTGGTGGAATAATATCCTAAATTTCATTACTTTCATCGCCAGAATATATTGGTGGGTGTATGCAACTCTTGAAATCATTGGCGTCTTTTTTGTTATTACCTTTCTCGGACTGTCTGTAAACAAACTCTTTGGCACGATGGATTAACCTTGAAGAAATTTTTAAATACACCAGTTAAAGTATTATAAGGTAGCGTGTTTTGAGTTTTATGGCGATAAAATATTTTTATATCCATTATAAAAGTACTTCAATCTTTTTTATGTCGTAATAATGTATGTAAACATAAAATAGCGTTCGAAAAAATTTATTTTCCTGTAAAATTAAAGTATTATAATTTGGAACCAATTTTTTTCGAAGTGGCCTCAAAAAACGGCACTATCTGCGATTAGCGTCATTGCGTGTTTGAACGTAAAATATGTTCTAGAATCAAGATCTGCAATGATTTCCGAAGTGACAAGACTTTCGAAAAAAATTAACCTGAGGGCACCCGTGAATCAATTAAGAAAAAATATTAAAACTGAATTTAGTATTGTTTATAATCCGAAGCCGGCTGTAAATATTACAAATATGCGGTAACTTCAAATAATAATAATAAGAAGTCAATGTACTATGTTATTCAAGGCTTTAATCTTCCGGCAATGCCCCCTTTAGCCTTTTTCGATAGAAAATAAAAGAAATTTCCTTTTCATCCCCTTAAATAAATATTTCCAGTCGAAAATTATTATAGGTTTATAGTCACGCAACTATGATACTTCATGATACTATGATATTTCATAGCCTTTAACTGCATCAGGTTGTCACAATGAAGGAAGATTTTCATATTTAAACTAAGTCTGTATATTTAGTTAACTATTGCTGTATCAAAAAATATCAGGAAATTAGTTAATGGTTAAGTGAAAGAAAAACGTAAGACTTATAAAACCAGCAATAATTTAAAACTCAGGTATCTCTTAAAAGACGATGACTATGCAGACTGACACAATAAGTGCGAGACTGACAGAAAGTTTGTCTTTAATTCTTTTCTTCGTTTTCCAGGAATCGTACGAAGGGGTACGGTCATCACGGTCAATCGGCACGTACTTCACAGCGGGGTGTCCGAATTTTTTGTACTCGAACCCAGAAAAAAACCTCATTGAAAACGCGACTCAATAAATTGCATATATTTCAATTGCAGATTCAGATATTTGAAACTGAATTAGTTTGCAATATGAATCGGTTTTCTTCTTTTTGAATGAGGTACATTTTTTCTTAAATTAATTAGTTTTATCGCCAAATGAAATTTTAGATTAAATTTTCAAAAAGTAGGACAAGTTTAGACAAATTTGCAGGAAAATTGATGAAGAAAAAGAAAGAATGAAGACAACCATCTTAAGAGTTTCATGCGGGCTAAATAAGTTTTGCGGTGAAGATAATTTTTTTCGTAAAACCGAATTTTCATATGTTCCTAGCAAACAACAGATAAGAAAAAAATGTTAAATTGCCATTAAAGAAGGATTTGTGAAGAAAAAGGGTTGGGGGTTTCCAGACAATATTTTTTCGTGTTTTAAAAATTTAATGAAAAAAAATGAAAAAGGTTTTCTGAAAAACCACACCTTTTTTATTCTTCCCAATATTTTTGAAAAGTTTCTGCTAATGGAGAAAAGGCATCCTATCAGCTTTATGCGGGCAAAGCCATTTTCGAGACCAGCAAAATTTTTTTCCTGAAAATATGTTTGAATTTTTCTCGTAAACGATACAAGATATCGCAAAAGAGAATGAGGTAATTTTCATGCAACCTTCTTGGATGAGCAAACTTTGATCTAAAAATTTTTTTGTATCTTTCGTATGCAACAAAAAATCTGAAAATTCGATTTTATAAAAAAATTATTCTCTTGCCCATAACAGTGATTTAGCCGGCATAAAGCTCACAAGATGTGTTTAAATGTACAAATTCAACAAAAAATTGGCCGAAAATATAAGTGTATTTTTTTAGAAAATCGACCTTTAATATTATCACAAAAACCGCGCCATTTGGTTCATTATTAACCTTCTTCAAATTCGTTGGTGAATTTCAAAAGAAGAAAACACACGCTATCGAAATCAAGAAGAAAACGATAAATATATGAATTAGGTAAAAAGGCATAGAGGATTAAATTAAAATTTGAAGTTTTTCAAAAAGCAATGCACAAAATTCAAATATTTATAACTTCGTAGAAAATATTTTGCCAATTCGAAAAGTACGTATCACATAATTCCACAACTTCTCCAACATCCAGGGTAGAACATGAGGGAAAACATGGATTCGCAGCGTCAAGTAGTTCCACATATGGACAGTAGCCTCTGAAAAACGCTGATTAGGTTAGGATATTCCTAAAATTCCAGGTGCCTCCAGAATCCTCACACTTCGTTCCGGTCCATGAACCAGTTGATAAATTAATCATTTCGTGGACAGTTCTATATTCTTCGGTAAGGAAAAGCTTTGACATATGACCGGATAATTCTTCCATATAAGGCACATCCAAGTCCATTAACGGGTTTGTTAAATAATTGCAAATCGGTTTTATCACGCCAAAATCTCTAAATCATGCTTCAAAATCTTCTTTTAATTCATGTAAAATTTGAAGATACCGATTTGCAACTTCATCTGACACGATGATATCATCTTGCTTGATCGCCTGTTGGAAGTTTTTCAATTCCTCCTCGATGAATGCTCTTCGTTGAAGAATACTGATCCATCTATCAATCTTCTTCTTGAATTCATTCATCCATCGAAGAGAAGTCCACACCGCGATCTGCTGAATTTGCAATGTTGCATTTAAAATGTTCATTTCTTCCAACATGTCTGCAAGAAATGCCAAGTCCAAGACCCATGCTGCATCGCACAGCCCATCGCAGTATTCCTCGCGATTTTCTAGAAATTTAATTATTTCTGGAAAAAGCTTGCGAAATCTTTTAACGACTTCGCCAGCACTTAACCATCTTACTTCGTTAAGCAACAAAAGATCTGCGAATTCGGCCAAAGCTTTCTAAAGCAGAATTTTGAACAGTTTGTGTTGCAGTGCACGCGCACGAATGGAATTGTTAATTCTTTTCACAATTTCAAACACGGTCTTTATGTTCAAAGTTTTTCCGCACAATACCTCTTGGCGTATTATGCAATTAAACGACAAAAAACGCAAAAAAATCTTCGTCACGCAAGCATTTTCGAATAAATGCGGTTAATCCACCCGTCCTTGACGGATCATTATTTGTAGTTATAGCGATCAGCTTCTCTAGTGGGACATCGTGAGCTAAGATGGAATTTTTTAAGCCAAGGTAAACACCCATTCCAGTGGTTTTCCCCGTTAGTGGAATAAGCTCGAGCAATTCTTCCTTAATAGTATTATTTACCATAACGAAGCGAATCATCACAATTAACTGAGCAATATCACATTTATCAGTTGATTCATCCAACTAAATAGAAAAGCAAGCACATTTTTAAAAATCTATATTTAATTTCTGGTGGACGTTATCTGCCATGAAATTTACTCTCCTTGTACCTGTGGCAGGAGACAGTTGTGCATTTGGAACAACAGTGACAAATTATCGTCGATTATGTTCATCTGGAAACCACCCATTGGCTGCTTCAATGATCATTTTCTTTTTAAATTCACAGTCCGTGTAGGGTTTCATGGCCTTTGCAATCTGAAAAGAAATGTCAAATGATGCTTAAGTACAGTCGTGGGGATTCTGACTCACAATATTGTGAACTTGTTCCATTTTATTGCGTTTCGAATACTCTGCTTTCAATTCCAGTAATTTTTCCGGGCGCAGTGCACTTCCGAATGGATGTGAGTCATCAATTTCAGAGTGGAAGGTCTCGAAATGTCTTTTATGATTTCTTTTTTGATTCAACAACAAACTTTTTTCACACACCAGACAATAGCACGTACTTTTATCTATTTGAATCAGAAGCATCTCTTCTTCCCAATCATTCAAAAAATAACGATTTCGTGCTCGTTTCTCATCCTTCATCATTCGTTTTTCTGAAATAACTGATTCTGCACTATTTTCAAAAACTGAGGATATATTGGAACTTGAAGTGGAACTATTAAAGTTCATGCTTTTATTGTCCTCCATGTTTTCGCTTGAAATCACTTGGCGAAATAAGAGTTTAACTTTTAGAACTGACCGCGCCGCGTAGTATAGTTTCCGAAATAGCACTTCGGAAACGACACTAACAGACTGAATTCGGTAGAAAGTATCAGAGAGGTATTTTATTTAACAAAACAAAATTAATTAATTTAGTGTTTATATTTCTTTTCTTTTTCTTGTTATAATAAAATAAATATTACTGATTCCTATTTTTGCATCTGACTCATAGTTTATGTGCATAAAGCACAAACATGTTTTACAACAAAGTTTCTTTGAACCCGACTCTAGCTTCAAATTACGAAAACATTTTTTTATTTCTTTTCTTAATGAGTCAAAGGACCCATAGAGCGGAGAAGTTTGTCTAAAACTATTTTTCGTATCTCGAATAATTTATGCACGAAAAGAAATATTAAAATAAAATACAATAAATCTTTACAGGTCAACAAAAATTGAAGATATGAACCGATTTTTTTCTATCTTTTTTTTAAATCCTCTAAAAATGGGAATGTTACGCGTGGGAAGCAACCTTCCGCGCGAAGAGTATCCTGGGGTTCTGCTATTGTGACAGAAACGTGATGTACATTTTTTCATGTAGGAAAGAAAAGAGGACAGAAAATTGGAACGGAGGACAAATGCGAACTGGTAGAATCATAAGGAGGGCAATCGCATCAATTAAACTTTTTCCTAAATTATACGATTATAGTCTAGGCATCA
>CAKNWT010330159.1:0-12995 GCA_932066315.1 Andricus coriarius | reverse complement strand
GAAAATTAAGCAAATATTTTCGATGAAAGTAGACTTGAGACGTGACTAAAGGAAAGTAAAGTTGATTCAGTGTGTATATCATTAATTTCATCATTTTGATGAAAAACAACTGACAAATGGGTTATCTTTCTGGTAGTGATAAAGCGTATTTACAATTATAGAAATTAGCTTCTACTTTTAACAATAAAGATAAAATGTTGAACAAGCGCGTTTATTCATTAATCGTTTTGTATTTATCACCATTCAAATTCTTTGCTAAATTTTAAGCTAATATAATATATATTCCACGCTTCTGAAAAAAGGAATATATTTAAATATACGAGAATGAAAACTCAAAAATTAAAATTTGTCTATAAATGTTTGAAATGTTTATTGACTGAATTCTTATGTACAATTATATCAATATAACATTATCAACACTTTCTTTTTCTAGAAAATTTTCTTCTTTCTTGAAATTTCAACATTTGCACTTTTAATTGCCGAACATTTAATTAAAAAATGTTTTTAAATTTAAACTGCAGAAAATTAAATTATAGAAAGCACGATTACAAATTTTCTTCCATTTTTAATTGTTAAAAAATATTTAAAAAATAAAATTTTGTATCAAAAACTGTTATATCTACACAGTTTAACATGAGAATTCAATAAAAATTGTAGTCGATAGTCAAAATTTGGATAAAGCCCATTTTTCCGTAAACAGGTCACCATTTTTTAGCTCTATTGCCGATTTTTGGGCGCCACTACTTTTTTGAAAATTCAAATTTGGAATGGAAGTGCTGACTTGACTCAAGCCAGCACCTCCTCTATATAATAATTTGTAGAAAAACAATTTTAAATCAAGCACGACAGAATTTTTGGCTTTTCTTTGAGCTCTTGAACGCGTTAACAAACAATTTCCAAAAACCACCCAAACTGAAAATAAAACTACCCCTTATATACAAACTCAAACTCGGAAAAAAACGAAGTGCGCCAGATTTTTCGGCTTATTTTGGGCTCTTGAGTGCACGAAATTTTTTTTTCAAATCACCCCCTATGTACAAAAAACCACCCCCTTGCAAAGAAAACAAAGTGCATCAGAATTTTGGGCTTATCTTTGGCTCCCGAATGCACCAAACAAATTTGTCAAAAACCACCCCAATGCACAAAAAACCGACCCCTTGGTTAGGGGTTGTTTTTCAACGTAACAGGGACTTTATTTACACAGTAAAATTATAAAAAACATTTTTTTTTGACAAAGTCACACCTGCATGCTCAAAATTCTGCCGTGTTTTATTTAAAAATTTTTTTTAAATTTTTATAAATTAGAGGTTCTGGCTTGAGTCATGTCAGCACCTCCACGAATTACAAGAAAAAAAGAATTACAATTTCAACTTCGAAGGTTTGATTTTTGAAGAGAATTATTACTATGACCTAAAACAGGAAATTTCCGTACAAAAATCCTAATTCTAATCGAAAATAAAGAATTCGCAAGAAGAATTCTAATTCTAATTTAAAACATATATTTTTGTAATGGAATGACAAATTGCATTCGACCAAACTCGAAAAAAAAAAATTTTTTAAATGGCCCTAAATTCATTTAAACGATATCTCTCTGATTAACGTAAGCTTTTAGCTGAAAGTAATGCTTATCGAACTCGAATAAGCATAAGTCTGTTTTGTTTCGTGGTTTAAGAGGCGTAACTTAAAAAGTCATGAAGATTTTAGAATGTTCTATTTTTCTAAATTTAAAATCGAAATAAACATATTCATGGAACAATGTTAGATTTCAAGATTTTTTAGTTTTTCACATATTTCGGAAAGAAAATAATAAAATTGCTTACTTAGTAAAAATATAATAATTTTTCTTTGTGCTACATAATGAATCTAAATCTTTTTTCAAATTCTTCAAAATCAGATTTCTTCATAATTTAATTTTTCTTATCTATTTAAAAATGTACATAACATAAGATCTTATAAAGTGGTAGGAAAATTTTAAGAACATAATTATTACTCAATATAAAACCACCATTTACAATTCAAAGGTTCTCTTCTATCAATAGTGTTTAGATGCTTTCATAATGAATTTTATGATTAAGTAAAAGTATTCTTGAATCTTTATTACTACATTTATTAATTACATTAAAAACAATAAATTAGAAAAAAAAATCTTAAACGTTTTAAAAGAAAACCTTTGCTGTATTTGACTAAGTTCGAATTTAAAGTGTTGGTGGGAACCATATTTTTGTCCGATTTTCCATTTTATGTCATTTAAATAAGAAGAATAATTAGTTGGAAATTGTGTTTCTTACAATATTTTCTGAGAATAAATTTATAATTAAACAAAATCACGAGATCGGTTTAAAGAACCCACTCATCCCCCATGTGTTTTTTCATGATATTTTTTCTGAGTCCCCTTCCTCCACCTCATATCATCCCGCTGTAACTTTTAAATTTTTGATAAACTGTAATGTTTCAATTCAGAAAAAAACTAGCAAAAAATAAATTTAAAAATATTTAACAAGTCATTTCCTTTTCTAAAATCGACTGTCTTTTTTAAGAAAAAAAAACAATAACTAATTTGATACAATTTTAGAAATTCCAAGGGATTTAAAAGAATTTCTATAAAAATTTGAAAAATAAATATTTCTCTAAATTTTTCTTGAATTATTCTAATTATACTTGGTGAAAGGAATTATCTAAAATAGTTTTGTTTCTGAATTGGAATATTGAATTTCCGGAAAATAATTATATTTCAGATCTAAAACAAAGTATTTTTCTACAAAATTACAATAATTTTATCTTTGAAAGGGGAATTTCGGAAAAAAATTCTGGTTTAAGCATAGAACAGTGAATGAAAAAATTTAATTTTAGACAAAAAAACTGAAATTTCAAGAAAATGGTTACATATTTAAATTGAAAATAATTATCACCCAAACATTTGCATTTCCAAACAAATAGTTGCACTTTCAAGCAAAAACAAGCTTTCAACAAAACATTTGAATTGTCAAGTTGCCAAGATCAATTTCAGAATAATTAGTACAATTTTGAACATTAAAAAGATTTAAAAATTGTATCGAGAGCCTCTAAATAGACGCGATGAAAAATTCCCTCTTCCAAGTCAGAATTATAATTCTTTTGGAAAAAACCTGGTTCCAGACTTTAATTATAACGGTTTTCTCGAAAATTCTCGGATCTAATTCTGAATTACGTATAATGGCTTCAGAAAATTCCATTTTCTAACTCAAACCAGAATTATAATTCTTTTGAATTTCATAATTTTTTTCGAAAATTCCTCATTCCAAGAAAAAATCATCCCTCATAGTATTTCTATTTCAAATCAAGGTTTAATTCAGAACTGTAACTATTTTAGAAAATTCCCTGAGCACAGACAAAATTTTCACTCTTTTTAAAAATTCTGTGAATGAAATACGACAAAGTAACGCATACTTTTTAAATTCAAAACAGCAAATCAAAGTTATGAGCTATTTTTTAATTCGTCGGAATTTTCTTGAATTTTGATTCTTTGTACGCTTTTGATGAAAGTAAAAAAATAACAATGAATCTGCAATAATAGGTGATATATTTGCTGTTTTTAAAAAAGATATCGTTTTTAATTGACCCAAGTACCATAATTGTAAAGAAGATTTTTTTAATCTGCATTGGGGTCGATAATATATATATTTATTCTGTGATTAATTTTAAAAAATTATTCTTTTAATAAAATAAATAATCAAGTTTTTCTATGTTTCGTCCCAAACTTTCTCTTTATTCTGTGAGACTCGTTTCAAATAAAATCTCTATTTGTTTCCGTTTGCGCATTCTTGAACGTGTAAGATGACAAACTAGTTTATATTTTACCTGCCATATAAATTGTGTGTTGACCAAAATAGAAAATTTGCGTACCATCAAGTCTGAATTCTAATCGAAGAGAATTGTCATTTTTATAAATTATATTTGATAAATAGGTTTCAAAGTCATCCATTAAGCTGGACTATCCAGGACCATCTTGGAAATCATGGCAAAAAAATATTTTTTCTAAGAAGAATTTTAGAAATTGAAACTGGTTTTAAAATGTTTTCAAATTTATTTAAGAAAATATATGTTGCTCAATAAAAATGTGCGACAGAAGTAGAAATTGATTAGAAATTGATGTACGTATGTATTATCTAGCATTAAAACAAAAATTATATTTCTACTTAGTGCAAAATTTCATTATTTTCCTTCAAAAATATGTAAGGAAACACAAAAAATCTCACCAAATAAAATTGTTCTTTGAATATTCAAACTCTTATCTTCAGTTTAGAGAAATAAAAATTTTAAAAATCTTCACGATTTCTTAAACTTCGCTATCGTCCAATTAACCCAAGAACCACAACGTGAACTTTCAGAACACTACTAACAACGTAGGGTGGGATCCAACCCAACATAATATTTCCTGTTATTTGTACTGAATTTTAAGTTCTGAAAAGGAAAGAAAAAACTCTTCGAAATTAAAATCAAATGGGTATGAATAACCTTCCTTTTGGGGAAAAAAATGTTGTAAACAAACTAGGTATCATGTTTCTCAATCGAAATATTATGAAAGATCATCAGCATTCAGGCAGCCAAAGCAAATTAATCCCAATTAAAATTTCTTTCTTTTCAAAATTCCCTGTTCGAAACCAGAATCGGAAATCTTCTCGAAAGTTCAACAGTGAAAATTAAAATTGTGCTTAATTTCTAACTTCGCTTTTTACAACTGACAATTATAATTTTCTTTAAATTTTCTGCTCTATTCGAAAATTTTCTGTTCCGAATCAGAATGATTATTTTTTTCAAAAATCTCCCGTTCAGACACTAAATTTTTGAAATTCTTTAGAAAAACTCCCTTTCTTAGATCTGAATTACATTTTTTTCAACAAAAATTCCGTGTTCTATACTGAAATCAGAATTTTATGCGAAAAATTTAAATGACTTGTTGAATATTTTCAAATTTATTTTTTGCTATTTTTTCCAAAATGAAACATGAAAGTTTATGAAAAATTTGAAAGTTAATAAGGGTGGTTATAAGGGGGGGGGGGGGCTCAGAAAGAATATCTAATTAATATTCTTATATAAATTAAATAAGAGGGAAAATCAGATAAAGATATGGTTCCAAAAAATAATGTATTCGGCTTATTTAGAGGGAAAAAGTGTCAATTAATAAAATCTTACTTTGAATTCGAAATTAGTCAAATACAGAAAAGGTTTTCTTGTGGAAATTTTAAGATTTTGTTTTGTAATTTATTATTTTGTTAATGCGATTAATAAATTTATTAATAATGATTTATGAATGTTTTACACCACTCAATTTTGTATGTCGAAATTTCCAAATGAATAATTACATTTTCTTTTAAGATTTCTGGCAAAATTGTAAATGCTTTGGAATGACCAGGTCTTGGTTTAGAAAAAATTTTAGTCGATATTGGATATAAATTCTACGAAATATTGTATTATTACAAACTGTTCTAAAAGACACATGTTAAATGAAATCTCTATTTGTTTCCCTTCACGCATCTCGAACGTGAAAAATTACAAACAATTTCAGATTGTATCAGCTACATAAATTGTTAGTTGACGAAATAAAAATTGTAACACCATCATGCTTGCAATCTTATCGATGGGAATTCCGATCTTTATCAACTATATTTAGTGAATAGTTTTGAAATTCGTCCTGAATAGCTGGGTTGTCTAGGACCATTTTTTAAATCATGGAAATAGAGATCCTTTTTTTCAAGTAGAAAATTGATATTAGGAATTAAAATTACTTTTTAAATATTTTGAATTAAATTTTAGGAATATTTATTCAAAAAGTAAAATTTAATACAAAAGTTCAAATTTGCATTAAATTTAAACTAACAATTAATTATTTTATTTCCCGAAAGATTTTTTTCTATCCACAAAGTTTTTAAGGAAATCTTTCTTCAAGAAAGTAGCAAAGTTATTCTTAAATATCCATTTTGAAATTGAAATAGAAATTGAGTAGAAATTGATTACAATAAAATATGAATCCATATGATCTTCTGTTAATTAAACTTCGTTAAAAATTAAACAAATATTTTTTGACGAATCTAGACGCGAGGCGTAAATAAAGCAAAGCATAATAGATTGAATGTGTAAATAATTCCATGATATCATTTTCAAGAAAAATAACTCGAAGGAAAACCTTGTTGGATGTCACGTAATCTTTTTACAAGTATCGCAATCAGCTCCCAGTTGTTTCAACACATCTGAAAATCTTTCACAATCGCCTTCTTTCAGTAAGCTTATCTATTTATCACTATTCACATTTCTGTAAAAAAAAACTTCAACTAATGTATATTATGTGGGGCAAAGAAAAATTATTATATTTTTACTAAGAAAATAAGTTTATTATTTCATTTTTAAATTATGGGAGAAATAAAAAAATCTCGAAATCTAACATTGTGCCATGAATATATAAATTTTCATTTTAAATTCAGGAAAATAAGACTTTTAAATATCTTCATGGT
Organism: Andricus coriarius; assembly: GCA_932066315.1. Taxonomy (NCBI): domain Eukaryota; kingdom Metazoa; phylum Arthropoda; class Insecta; order Hymenoptera; family Cynipidae; genus Andricus; species Andricus coriarius. Next base: position 6,507 of record CAKNWT010330159.1, on the reverse strand, counting down.
TTCTTAAATAACGCCTCTTAAACGACGAAGCAAAACAGATTTATATTTTTACGTGTTCGATAAACTTTACCTTCAACTAAAATCTTACGTTAATCAGAGAGATATCGTTTTATAAATTCAACGTCACCTAAAATTGTTGTTTTTTTTCAGTTAGGTCAAATGCAAATTGTAGTTCCATTAAAAAAAAGATATGTTTCAAATTAGAATTAGAATTCTTTTTGAAAATTCTCTGTTTTAGATCAGAATTAGAATTTTTCTTAGAAAATTTCCTGTTCCAAGTCACAATTATAATTCTCTTCAAAATTCTCACGTGCGAAGTTGAAATTGTAATTTTGTTGGAAAATTCCTTCTGCCACATCTGAATTATAAAAAGCTACTATTCCAAGTCGGAGGTATAATTTTTCTTAAGAATTTCACTTCAAAATTCAGAATTAAAGTCATTTTGAAAAATGCCCTGTACCAAATCAAAATTATCAATGTTTCAGAAAATTCCCTGTTTTACCTGAAAATTGTAGATCGACTGAATCAAAAATCTTTTCGAAAGTTTCACGTGCCAAATTCAAATTTATCTTATTTCTGAACGGTTTCTTGTTAGAACTTCCCATTATCAATTGCTTTACAAATTCCTTGTTCCAATTCAGAATTATGATAGTTACAGTTTTATGTAGTTTTTTACCCAAAATTTCATGTTTCAAATCACAATTATTGTTATTTAGAAAAATTCCATGTACCAAGTCTGGATTACAATGCTGTTTGAAAATGTCTCAATTTAAGTCAGAATAATAATTCTTTTAGAAAAATTCTTTACTGAGAATAATTAGGATGATGGATGAAAAAATTAGAGGAATATTTATCTTCCAACGTTTTGTGGTAATTCTCATAAGTGCCTTGAAGCTTATAATTCTGTATTACATTATTTACGCGAGCAGCATAAGAAAACATTTGCAAACACAAACAAACAAAATGCGTCATTTGGAAGTCGTAAAAGCTAGTATAAATAGCCTACGAAATTCTTCAGTAATCAGTTCACGCTTTTATTTCTTGGTCATTGTGACAGTAAGAAAAATGATGATAATTTCTCCTGTTCTGTTCCTCACGTTCGCGGGGTTTCTACCTAACGATTGTAAGTGTAATATAATATTACAATTAATATTTATGAAAAATAGTTTGTACGTGTGTAGCTTATGGCACGTTTACTTAAAAGTGTCCAATTTGAGTTTTTCATTTATAAAGATTCGCCATTTCACTATAAACATGAATTCTATTTTTATGAACTAATATTGGAGGGCTTGACAATATAACGATGACACTAGTTTGTATTTTTTTTATTTGAATTCAATTTTTTCTGACTGCTTTAAACTTACACTTTACAATAAAGTAAATCATTCAACAATGTAACAAAATTTTAAACATTACAATATTGAACCAATCAGAATTCAAACTGTCAAAAATGAGAAAATCTCGAATCAAGTGTCGAATGACCCTTTGCAGAGATATTACTGATTTTTTTAGGAGAATATATCACAGTGGACGTTTTTTTCTGATTTTTAAGGAGAAAAAGAATTTTTAACTTTGACTTCAACTTAAAAAAAATTCCTAAGAAATCCTAAATTCCGATATGTTGAAGTTTCTCTGTTCAAATCGCAGCTAATTGAATTCCAAACAGGGGTGTAGAAGCCACTTAAAAAAAATCGGGCTCTCCATCTCGTTACGCTCGGATATTTTATGTCATATCTCAGCCAATCGTGGAGAACTCTCGAATTTCCTTGACATAAATTGAAGATAAGATTTCAAGGATTGCGTCCTTCAAATTTTTGATTTTGTCTACAATTTTCCTAGGCTATATCATGAGTTGAAGTCGAGGTAGAACATTTGAAAAAATTTGATTTGATGAACATTGTTAAACCTTCAATTTTACTTGTTTATAAAAACTTACTGAATGTCCATTTTTTTCACAAACTTAGGTGATGCTATGTTCGGTCATGGTAGGGTGGGACAACCCATATTTCACCCAGAAAATTCCGGAGAGATTGAGGTGACAAGCCAGCAAGATGTCAAATTTCGGAGTGTCTTGATGATGGACGCATTAGGCATAAGCGAACCTGAGTTTTTATACGAAAGACCGGAAAATAACTTTGCACACTATATGGCTTGCTTAATTACGTACCCCGATTTGCTGCATAAATCTGGTGATCTAGCTTCGGAGAGGGCACGTAGCCTAGGATATGTCGAACCGACTTACAAGCCAAAATCAGTTGAGGTAATGGCACTTAATATACATTATGATGAATTCGAACAAAATTGGCACGAACACGATGCGACTCACCGACCGCTTCACCCAGAATCAAAGGAGTTCGCACGCCTTTATATAACAGTACCAAATACTAAGCAGGTGCTTTACAAATTATTCAGAGAAAGACAAGCACCAGCAGGCGTCAATTATGAGGCAGTTAGGAAAGAGGCTCTCCTGAAGATTAATGAAAAAATCAGGGCCCGCGCCTCGATCTTAGGCCTTCTCAAAAAATAGGGCACAGATACGCAAATAAATTCCTGATGGATATTTATAGAATTTTAGTTTTAATGGAAATTTTACGTGTTTCCAGCCACTTGCGAAATTATGAAATAACCTTAGCGCAGAAAACCTTATTTAGGATTGTGTTTTGATATCCTTAAGTAATATCACGAATGTCCTGCATTGTGAAAATCTCGATATCTTTAGAATATTCTGAGTATATTGAATTATTTCCTCATACTATTATATTCTGATATATTATATTATTAAATACAATCAGAATCTTTAAATTGTGTACACATACTTAAATAAATGAATTTAGCATCTAACCAGAATGAAGCGTTTTTTCCCCTTAGATGTTGTACAAACTGTAGCTGAGAATTTCTTCGATTTTGCACCTGGAATCTAAAGGGTGGCCGTTAGATTGAAAAAAAACCCTGGGAATAAAATAGAATTATTTTTTACATAAAATTTGACAATATTGTAGAAAACAACATTCATCCAACTATATGATATAATGGAATTGCGAATAAGTTTGATTTTAACTTTTTTTTTTAAATATTAAAATCACTTCATAATTTTCAATTGTTTAAACGATTTTAATATGTTTGAGCTGTTCATCAGTTACTATTAGAAAACAAATTAATACCTCAAAATATTAAAGTCTGCCGAAAATTTGTTGTGATAAAATTGTGATGCAATGTCATCATTGATGAAAGTACTGATACCATCTGAAAAACGCGTGTATTTTATGACATACATGAAAGAAAATTTAAAGAAATTAAAACTGTTTAAACCGTTATCGATTATTCAACAAATGTCTGCTTGATCCTGATTAAGAATTTTATTCTGGAATTATAATTAATGTTTTGATTGAAAATACTTTTTTTTTCGTCGGGAAGTAAAAAATTAAGTTAAAAGTTTGAAGATTCGTTTGAAACTTTTTATATTATTAAAGATTAATTATTATATCCCAAACTTTACTTCTTTGCTGATTAATTTAACATTTGTGCTTAAAGTTTGTTTCTGGTTTTCGATTTTTTTTATCTACAATGTTTTCATGGCCATTTTTTATTTAAAAAGCTGAAAAGTTAATTTTAAATATCGACTACACAAATGAAAGTTTAATTTACAAGAAATATTCTGTTTACTGAGTGAATATAGCAAATTAAAACAGAATGAGCGTGTAAATAGTCTTTTTACAAGTATCGCAATCAGCTTCTCATTGTTTCAATGGAGCTGAAAATATTACGCAATCACCTCCTTTCATTAAACTTATCTATTCATGACTATTCACATTTTCGTACAAATGTTGAAATTATATATATAATTAAAAAAAATAAGGTTAAACAACCACCGCAGGGTCTCACTGGGAGCTACTGCCACCTAAAAAATGGCAGCGGCTCCCAGTAGGACCGCGGTAAATCCCATTCATGGCCACGTCTCACAACCGTGAGATGAGTGGTCACAGGACACGATGAAATCACAACGAGAGGCCGGCGAAACCCTCATGTGTTTTGAGCACACGAAGCGACCCAAGGATGACAGCTTTCTGCATACATTTCGCAAGTGCCTTGGCATATTTTTGGCACGCGGGAATGGCTTTAAGGTTACGAACCAGTGATAGTTTCGCACCTCCGAAAGAACCTATCACAAGGTCAATTACTTGTACCGAATATTTTGGGTATAGTCTTCGCAGCTCCCTTTTAAGGTCTTGATACGTCTCCTCCTTTTCTTTCTCCTTGGAAGTGATGTTATATTCGGACGGGGCCGAGAATTCGATCACGAATATAGTTTGTTTCTCGAAATCTTGAAGAACAATGTCAGGCCTCCAGTGTGCAATGGAGACTGCTGTCCGAAAATCGTAGTTCCAGAAAATTTGGCACTTCTCATTTCGGACAATTGACTCTATTTCTCTTGGAGCGTTCCGCAGGGCAGGGTCACAGCCAACACCGTAAGAGCGACAAAGATGGTAATAAAGGACTCTTAGGGCTGCATTATGTCTGTAGATGTACGTTGTTCCTGCGTGGGTGGGACTCCCCGATAGAATGTGTTCCAGGTACTCAGCGTGTGAATGACATCCCGTGCAGAAATATTGACGTGGGCCTAATAGGGAGCCTGACAAGGGTGTAACGCTTCGACTCGCCAATACCCTATGTAGGGGAAACTAGTCAAGGCCTTGTCAGCTCTTCTAGTGAATGCCTTTTTAAAACTATAATCGGTTTAAGATTATAAATAAAAATTACCTGCTTTTATAAAAACTTATTATTTGTAAAGAAAGACATTTTTTTAAAGGTTTTTTCTGCCACCCTTCCAAACTTTGGTATGCGACAAAACAACGCTGATTGCGTCTAATACAGCTTTTTCTGAGATGTTTGTTTTCGTCTTTTTGTCGAAGTGTACTTGATTATCGGCTTCTGTTGACGGAAATGAGTAAAATATGTTAATTGCAAATATTTGAGAACTAAATGTGATTAGAAAATATTTTAATGTCGTAGTTTTTCAATATTAACTTATCTCCAGATTGTTTCGCATTTTGCATTACCAGAACCAAGATCCTAACCTCAAATATAATGCCAACGAATTTGGCAAGAGGGTATATTTTACAGATGTTATTTACTTGTCGTAACTAGTATTATGGCAGTTCTTCTCTAATTTGATGTTTCATTACACGATCGCGAAGACGTTCTCTAGCCTATTTCTTCTTATTCATGTTATCTCTTATAACTTAATAAGTTTCACATCAAAAAATATCTTAACTTGATACGAAAACACGAATGCGGTTGACCAATATAGGTTATGAACACGAACGCCGATGGGAGCGCCGCGTAACGTTATAGTGTTGCATAATGAAAGTACATCTGGCGGATGCCCGACTTGTGGCTTTACCCAGAAACTCTAATCAAAATCAAGCAATGGGAAATTATGTTATCATTTGTATATAAGTATATTAAAACTTCTTGCAAACCGGAACAATCAGATCATATTATGTTAGTAATTACACATAGTCCTATTATGCTGCCCGCTATAAGCACCTTCTTATAATTTATTTCATTTTATTGAGAATAGAAAAACTGGCCAGGGCCTTGCCGGAACTCTATTATAAATGGGGCTAAATGGGGCAATTTCTGCACGGGATGCTCTGCACCTATCGCTCGGAACTTCTTGACATAAAATGCGCTCACGGTATGCTAAGGTGGAAATGACACCATCCTGGCATGCGAAAATGAAACCCTATGTACCTGAATTAAGCCCTGATGATCTGAGGAAAGCAAAAGTTTGCTTTTTCGACAAGGACTGTTTTTCTACATTTCTGCGAAAATTTCCGTGCATTTTCTTTTGAAGTAGCTCTTGATGGAATTTTTAAACTTCTGCTTTCTTCACTTCGGCTTTCAGAAGTGAAGCATCTAGATGGAGTAATGCACTTTTCTCACTTCTGATGTTAAAATTCAGGCCAAGGGTCTCGCCCGCTTGCTCCGCGGCTTTGTATAGGGAAGGCTTCTTTGCCAATCATCTCGTGGTTCTTGACCATTTTTAGGAGAGTATCTCTGCCATTGGCTACAATCTAAGCTGTACTCAGAACGATTCGGTTATGAAGACACTGGAGATTCAGAAGTCCGCGTCCGCCTTGACGGCGTGAAATATATAATCGCGGAACTGACGAATTGATATGCAAGCTTTTATGCATATGCATGATCTTACATGTGGTGACATCAAGGGCCTTAAGTTTGTTCTTCGTCCATTGAACCACCTCAAATGAGTAGAGTAGAACCGGGACGGCAAGCATAATAGTCGCAGATATCTTGTTCAACGCTGACAGATTGCAAGACCAAATCTGTCGTAGAAGATGCTTGTATTTGCTTCGGAGAGACTCCTTCACTGATGTTACGTCCTGAATGCGGCTTTGAGGCACGCCCAGGTATGTATAGGTCTCTCCAGTGTTAAGATGTCTGATAACACCTATATCCACAAGCTCAGGGTCCCCGGGAACGCCA
>CAKNWT010330158.1:0-10287 GCA_932066315.1 Andricus coriarius | reverse complement strand
GATATGACGTTAAAATATTTTCTGTATTAGAGGATATAACTTTGATCGATATTGTAGATTTCCATTTTCACAGTACGTGTGAAATGAATTCTCTTATGGCGGTCCGTTACTATCTCCGATGGTGATACAGGTTTTTATTAAAAATTGATTTGTATAATATATCCTGCCAAATAAAGCGTGTTTCAGAAAAGGGATTCTTCCTCTGATCTCTCTGTAGCGTAGTGGTTAGAGCACCTGACTGGAAATCAGTTGACCTGGTGTTCGAATCCCAGCGGAGTGAAAGGAGTAGATCTTTTTTCTGAATACATTTAATTTCAGAAAGGTTGTTCTTGTTCATTGATGTTAACAAACATAATTGTTTAAACAATGTATTATTATTAATATTATTAACTTTAAATAATGCTAGAAATCGCCTTTTTTCTGAAATTTTCAACTTTTTATACACTTTTCACTTGGAGTAACTTAATATTTAATTAAATATATCAGAAATCATTGTTTAAATAAATAATTATTGTCTATAGCTATCTTCTTCTATATTAATACTAGATAGTTGCGGTTTCTTCTGAATTTTTTATCTTTTGTCCATTTTTCAATTAGAGTGAAGTAACAATGAATTCAAGTTAACAAGAATGATCGGATAAACAATTTATTATTACTGTTAATTTGCACTTGGATTGACTTAATAATTATTCAAGTTGAGCAAAAATAATTGTTGAAACAAATTATTATTATTATTATTAACTATCTTCATCTATATTAATGCCAGAAAGTTAACATGGAATGTTCAACGTTGCTACGTTTTTTTAGTTATAAACAAACTAAAAATAAACATTAGAGAGAAATATATTTTAAACAATCTCTTTTTTTCGTGAATATATTTTGCTGTAAGGGGACTGATGATGGGTCTCTTGTGTAAGATAGCTTTTTTGTTTAAATTAATTTTTTTGAACATTGGGAAGAGAGCAAAAATAATTCACTTAAAAAAGTAAAATACAATTTAAAAAATAATTCTGGTTGAGGTTCACTTATTATTTGTTCATAACTAAAATGTCAAAGCAAAACTAAAGATTTCCGGAAAAAGTAACTTTCTAGCATTACTCTAAAAGAAGATAGTTATAAACAATAATAAATTGTTTAAATAAGCATGATTGCTAATTTGCATTAATTATTAACTCAATAAGTGAAAAGTTGAAAAAAAGCTTAAGAGTGCAGAAAAAACGGCTACTTTATGGAACTTATCTAAGAGAAGATAGTTATAAACAATTATAAATTGTTTAAACAACTGTGTTTGTTAACTTCCATTATTTATTACTTTACAAAGTAAAAAATTGGTAAAAAGATGGACATTTCAGAAGAAATCACAACTATATTGCATTCATAGAAAAGAAAACAGTTATAAAGAATAATAATTTGTTTAAATAATTATTTTTGTTCAATTAAATTAATTATTAACCCACCCTATGTGAAAAGAAGACAAATAGTTGTAATTTTAAGATGAAACCGCAACTTTCTAGCATTATTGTAATTAAATATTATTAAAAATGATAATAAATTGTTTAAACAACTAATGTTGGTAACTTGAATTATTTAAATTTTTAAATAAAATAAAAATATTACAAGTTAAAAGTGAGCAAAAAGTTAAAAATTTTAGAAAAAACTGCATAAATTGTGTAAACAATTAGGTTTGTTAACATTAATGAACCTCTCTCTAATTAGAGAATAACTAATTAATTAATTTTAATTTTAATTAATTAATTTTTAATTATAATTGAAAATTGAACAAAAATTGGAAAATTGTTGAAAAAACCGCGACTTTTTATATCCATTCTGAAAGAAAATTGCTAAAATCAATAATAAATTGTTTAAACATCTAATTATCAGTATAAAGTAGTATTTTATGTATAAGAAACAGTTTCAATTTGAATGCTAAAGAAGGGCTAAAGAAAGAAAAGCTAAATCTCTACTTTTCACTCCCTAGGGAGTAAAAAGTGCTTTTTATTCCCTAGGGACTGAAAAGTAACGTCAGAAGTGAATAATGAAAATTATACGTCTATGAGCTCGCATTTTACTATTATCAGCCTACTCATCGCAAAAACTGAGGAAATTTTGGTTGCAGATAATAGAATTTTGGGTAATTTATGGAAAATTATCATATTTACTTGTAAAATTACCATAAATGACCGAAAATTTTCATCAATTTCCAGAAATTTATGGAAATTTTTTTTAATGAATATCGGATCATTCATGGTAATTTGCCATATTTACTGGTAAAATTACCATGAATGACTGAAAATTTTCATAAGTTTTCGGAAATTTTTAAAAATGAATATTGGGTAATTTATAGTAATTTACCATACTCACCGGTAAAATTACCAGAAATGACCAAAATTTGCATAAATTTCCGGTGGAAATTTTTGAAAATGAATATTGGGTAATTTATGGTAATGTCCCATATTTACCGGTAAAATTACCATAAATGACGGAACATTAGCATAAATTTCCGGAAATTTATGGAAATTTTAAAAAATTAATATTGGTAATTTATGGTAATTTACCATATTTACCGGTAAAATTATCATAAATGACCGACAATTTTCATAAATTTCCGGAAATTTATGCAAGCTTTTTAAAATAAATTTTGGTTTATTTATGGTAATTTACCATATTCACCGGTAAAATTACCATAAATAACCAAAAATGTTCAAAAATTTATAAAAAAATTTAAAAATGAATATTGGGTAATTTATAGTGATTTACCATATTTACCGGTAAAATTACCATAAATGACCGAAAACTTGCATAAATTTCCAGTGGAAATTTTTGAAAATGAATATTGGGTACTGTATGGTAATGTACCATATTTACCGGTAAAATTACCATAAATGACGGTAAGTTTGCAAAAATATCCCGAAATTTATGGAATTCAAAAAAAATGAATACTATGGTAATTATTGTAATAATTTAATTAATTATTGTAATTTACCATATTTACCGGTAAAATTACCATAAATGACAGAAAATTTGCATAAATTTCTGGTGGCAATTTTTGAAAATGAATTTTGGGTAATTTATGGTAATGTACCATATTTACCGGTAAAATTACCATAAATGACGGAACTTTTTCATAAATTTCCGGAAATTAATGCAAATTTTTTAAAATAAATTTTGGTTTATTTATGGTAATTTACCATACTCACCGGTAAAATTACCATAAATAACCAAAAACTTTAATAAATTTATGAAAAATTTTTTAAATGAATATTGGGTAATGTATAGTAATTTACCATATTTTCCCGTAAAATTACCATAAATTACCGAAAATTTGCATAAATTTCCGGAAATTGATGGAAATTTTTAAAAATTAATATTGGGTAATTTACCATATTTACCGGTAAAATTACCATAAATGACCAACAATTTTCATAAACTTATGGAACTTAAAAAAAATGAATATTGTTAATTTATGGTAATTTTCCATATTTTCCGTTGAAATTACCATAAATGCCATCGAAAATTGTTAATCTTCCATAAGTTCGAAAATTTGTATTTTTATTGTTGACCATTTGGTTAAAAAAAATTTTTTAACTGAAAATTTAACTATTCCATTTTTGGTTAATATTGTATACTTTTTAATTGAAAATTTAACAATTTTGTTAGAAATTTAGACACTTAATTAAAAATTGTATTTCTTCGTTAAAAAATCCTTTTCTTGGTTCACTATTAAAATTTTTTTTTCAAAGATCGTTTTTCTTGGTTGAAAATTAATTTTTATAACAGACAATTTAACATATTTTTGGTTGCAAATTCACCTTCTAGCTTAAACTCCTTTGTTGAAAATTCCCTTTTTATTGAGATTTAAAATTTAAGTTGAAAATTCATTTTTCTGGTTGAAAATCCAACAATTTTTCGTTAAAAAGTTAAATTATTTGGTCTAAAATTCAATTATTTTCTTAAAGATTCCACTGCTTTGTTAAAAATTTGTCTTTTTTAATTGAAGATTGGATTGTTTAGTTAAAAACTTAATTATTTTTCAAAAATTCAACATTCTTTTTAGAAAGTCATCCTTTCTGGTTGAAAATTCAACTATTTGGTGGAAAATTATTCTGTTTTGGTACAACATTCAAATATTTTATTCAATTTTTGTTTTTTATTCAACGGCTTTAGATTTAAAACCAAAATATTTTTTGGTTGAAAATTTCAACTATTTTGTGGAAAAATTCGCGTTTTTGGCTTGTAAATTGAACAATAGAATTGAATTTTTTTCTCATTCAACTGAAAAATCAATTTTTTAATGAAGATTTAACTATTCCATTTTTGCTTAAAAATTTATCTTTTTCAGTTGAAAATTCAACTAATAGTTGAAGATTCATGTATTTATGAAAATGTAACATTTTTTAAAATATTACTTGTCGACAAGTATAAATAAACTTTTTTTTAAATAATTTTCGATCCGCAAAAGTGGATTATTTCGATCTACAGTTGATAATCAGAATTATATGCAATAGTTTTATATATATATATATATATATATCATAAAAAATTAATTAAAGTTTGAAGAACTTTTAGAATTTCTGTTCATTTTCCGAGGAAAATCTTTTGACCTGACTAGATTCTTTAATTTGTGATTAAAATTTAACTACGGTTAATTTTCACGACCTGCTCTTCCATACTTTCCAAGTCTCGTTTTCTTTTTCTTTTTTTTTCCTCTTTGCTGTATTTATAATCTCAGACTCAGCTTTATAACTCTTGGTATTAGCATTCAAATGAATCTTGGCAATGAGATCCTCCAAATGACTCATTAAAGTCGAAAATGTAATACTTCTTTTTATCTGCAGAACAAATTCACGCGGAAAAAATCATATTAAGTACAGCCGCTCAAGGAAATATTAATAATGAAAATCTCGTTAAAAATTTATTTTGTGTCAAGTTAATTACCTGCATTTATGAATATACAATTCACAATCTAGTGCCTGATGTCCTTTTTATGTCTGTTTCGAAAAATTTGAATGAAAAATTTCCAGTTTTCTTGCCTAATATTTTTCAAGTCTTTCATACTAGATTACATTTTTCACAGCCAAATTGAAATCGAATTTTTTCATTTCAACCTGATTTTTAACATTAACAGCCCCGAATACTCCTAGATGCCAAGTTTCATGAAAATTGAACAAATTTTTGAAAACTCGTCCACCATATTGGATCCGCCATTGAATTTTCAAAGTCTGACTTCAGATTCGTTATCAGAGACCCCAAAAACCCTCAGATGCCAAGTTTAATGAAAATCCTATAATTTTTTGAAAACTCGTCCGCCATATTGGATCCCCCATTTTGAATTTTTTAAATCTGACTTCAGATTCGTGATCAGAGACCCCAAAAACCCCAAGATGTCAAATTTCATAAAAATCCATTGTTTAAAAAAATGGTCCGCCATTTTGAATTTTCAAAAACTAACTTCAGATTCGTTATCAGATGCCCCAAAAATCTCTAAATGCCACGTTTCATGAAAACCAATCCATTTTTTTTAACTCGTCCGCCATATTGGATCCACCATTTTGAATGTACAAAACTGACTTCAGATTCGTTCTAAAACGACCCAAAAACCCCCTAGATGCCAAGTTTCATTTTAAATCAATCCATTTTTTTCAACTCGTCCGCCATATTGGATCTGCCATTTCGATTTTCTTTAATCTGACTTCAGATTTGTTATCAGAGACACCATAAAACCCCCAGATGCCAAGTTTCATGAAAATGCATTAATTTTTTTTAACTCGTCCTCCATATTGGATCCGCTATTTTGATTTGTTAACATCTGACTTCAGATTCGTTATCAGAGACCCCGAAAACCTCCAGATGTCAAGTTTCATGAAAATTTATTATTAAAAAAAATGGTCCGCCATTTTGAATTTTCAAAAACTAACTTTATATTCGTTATCACATGCCCCAAAAACCCCTAGGTGCCAAGTTTCATGAAAATCCATTAATTTTTTTTAACTCGTCCGCCATATTGGATCCGCTATTTTGAATTTTTAACATCTGACTTCAGATTCGTTATAAAATGACCCAAAACCCCCCAGATGCCAAGTTTAATGAAAATCCATTAATTTTTTGAAAACTCATCCGCCATATTGGATCCGCCATTTTTAATTTTTCAAATCTGACTTCAGATTCGTTATCAGATTCCCCGAAAACCCGTAGATGCTAAGTTTCTTGGAAATCAATCAATTTTTTTTAACTCGTCCGGCATAATAGATCCGCCATTTTGAATTTTTTTAAACTAACTTCAGATGCTTGATTTGAAAACTCGTCCGCCATTGGGTCCGCTATTTTGAATTTTGCAAATCGGGCTTTATTTTTTGATGAAAAGTCGATTATTATATTTTTTGTAAGAAGTCAACTTTTTGTATTTTATTATTTTGTTGAAAATTGAACACTTTTGTTAAAAATTCCACTTTCTAAACTGAAAATAAACATTTTTTTTTTGCAAATTAACATTACAGTTTCAAATTAACGTGTCTGTTCAAAATTCCTATTTTCGGCTTAAAACTTAAATTGTTTTGTTGAAAATTTGTCTCTCTGGCCTGAAAATTCAACAATTTTAGCCATTTCTTTTTTCTTTCTTGTTTAGCAATTCTATCTTGGTTAAAAATTCAACTCCTTTGTTGAAAATTTATTTTCAGTTTGAAAATTCATCTCCCTTGGTTGAGATTTCATCCATTTTGTTTAAAAAAACAACTTTCGGTCGAAAATAATCGGTTTTAATTGAGGATTCAACTATTTTGTTGAAAATGTAATACTTTTACTTGAATTGCTAGGAATTATTTTAATTTATAATTTTTATAAAAATATTTTTTTTAATTATTAATTTTTTATTTAATTTAATGCACCTGCGAAGCCTACTCTCACATTCTAAACATCGTAGGAGCTTCGATTGCGAATTAAAATATATAAAAAAAAAATAATTAAAGTTTTTGTTTCAAGTTCAAAAATTTATCGGATTTGGTACCTCGAATTCAAATCGTGTTTATACCTAGGAAATTCGTGCCAAAAATCTGAAGTTTACTGGAAATAATCTTTGAAATTGTACCTTTAATTTGAGCCGAATTTATTTAAAAATTCATGACGGGTTCTTTAGTTATGACTAAAAATGTCCAAGCGTTGCATCGAGTTTTAGTCGGCTTAAGCCATGAGGTTGACAGCGGCTTCAATCATTGATATGACTTGAGATATTTTTGGAAAAAATCTGAAATTTACGAAACGTAATCCTTGAAATTGTATTTTTCATTTAAGGCAAGAAAATTAAAAATATCTTGCCGGGTTCTTGCCCAAGTCATATCATGAGTTAAAGTGGGGGGTACAAAATTCGAGAAATTCTTCAAATTCGTTCAACAACGTCTGACACGATATATCGTTTTAAAAAATCAGTAATCGTTCGATTTTCAATTTTTTTAAAATTACAAAATAAAAATAAATTTTCAAAAAAATGGTTAAATTTTTTACCAAATTTTTAAGTTCTCCACCAAAATTGTTAAATTTATTCATAAAAATCATATTATTTACAAAACTGTTAAATTTTTAACAATAAAAACATAGTTAAATTTTCTGTTAAAAAATAATGCTAAGCCAACAAAATAATTTTTGACATTTTTAGTCATAACTCAAGAACCCGTTAAGATTTGTTAAATTTTCTTAGCTCAAATTAAACAAACAATTTGAAAGACTACGTTTTGTAAATTTCAGCTTTTAGCCAAAATTCTACCAAGTCATATCATAAGTTGAAGTGGAGGTTCAAATTTCGATAAATTCTTTAATTTCGTTCAACAACGTCTCACGTGATATATCGTTTTAAAAAATCAGTAATTTTTAGTACAGCTCGAGCTACCGAAAAAATATGAAATGTATTAATTTTAAACAAAAGTAGTATCGTTAAATTTTCATTTGAAAAAATTAAAAAAAAAAAGCAACAAATGTTCAAGAAAATGCTTAAATTTTCAATCAAAATTGTTAAATTTATTCATGAACATATTTTTTATAAAATGCTTAAAGTTTTAATAAAAAAAAGTTAAAAATTCAGTTAAAAAGTAATGCTAATCCAAAAAAAATCACTTTTGACAAAAAAGTTCAACTTTCAACAAAGTAGTTGAATTTTTCACCAAAAATGAAGAATTTTTAACAAAAAATATTAACTTTCTACCATCAAGACTAAATTTTAAACATAATACATAAATTTTTTATCGAATGGTCAAGTAAAAAAATTAATATTCTTTAAAAAAATGAATTTTTTACTTGAAAATATGAGTTTTCAACAAAAAAGTTCATTTTCAACCAAACAGGATGAACGTTTATAAAATACAAAATTATTAAATTTTCAACAAAATAATTGAATCCACCAAAGTCACGAATTTTCAACAAAATAATTCAATTTTAAACGAAAAAAGAAACATTTCTAAAAAAAATAGAATAGTTAAATTTTCAGTGAACAAAATTAGTTTAAAAAAAAAACAAAAAAAAAATCAAATTTTTAACAAAACAGTTAAATTTAAAAAAAAAATGCATTTTCAGCTAAAATTATGAATTTTCAACACCAAAAAGAAATTTGTAACAATAGGAAATAAAATTTCTGATAAAATAGATCATTTTTCCAGCCAAAGAAACGAATTTGCAACAAAAAAGTTGAATTTTATTCAAGAAAGATTTTTCAGTCGAAAAAAAAATTCAAACAAATTTTTTAATTTCCAAGTCAAAAAGACGAATTTTTTCCAGAGTAATTGAATTTTTTACCCAAAAATATGTGAAAACTGAAAATCAACAATATCTATCTAAGGTAACTTCTTAAATAACACAAATACTTAAGGTCGTTTCAGACGAGATGGTATTTGAAAATTTATAAATTAAAAATGTTTAATTTCTAAAAAAATATCTTTTTCCTTCGCTTTTCAAATTTTTAAAGCAAGTCCGATGATAATACAGATTTCTTCTAATTTAACTTGCATTAAAAAACAATTCCTTGCTGTTAAAAACCTATATTTGAAAAAAGGATCTGCCTTCGACTTCCTACCTTACCGACACTTATTTTATTTGTTAACTGATTTGCACACAAATAGCCACATCGAGTTGAAAATTTGAGACAATAAATAAGAAGCACTAAAAAACGCGTCTCTGGTCCTAAACTTTTATAATTATAAAAAAAGTTTTTTTTTAAATAATTTTTTTGTGCTTTTTTCATACTTATAAAAACTTAGGACCAGAGCCGCGTTTCTTAGTGCTTCTTATTTATCATCCCAAATTTTCAACTCAATGTGGCTATTCGTGTGGAAATAAGTTTACAAATAAAAAAAGTGTCGGTAAGGTAGGAAGCCTGTCACGTGACCCACTCGTCACATGGCCTTAAAACACCCGACCGGCAATCGGAAGACGTGAGGTTCGATTCCCACCGGAGCGAAGGAGAAAGATCTTTTTCAGAAATTAAAAATTTGTAATTTATCAATTTTAAAACCCCATCTAGTCTGAAATGGCTTTATCTACATATGATCGATCGTTACCAACTCCAATGATAATACAGATTCCTGCTAATTTAACTTAAGTTTCAAAACACAACTCCTTGCTATGAAAAGCGTATATCTGAAAAAAATATCTGACTTCGATCTCTCTAGTAGCTTAGTGTTAACACGACCGGCAATAGGAAGACCTGAGGTTCGATTCCCAGCGGAGCAAACGAGAAATATTTTTTTTCAGAAATAAATTTTTTCTAATTTCATCAATAGTTGAGGAACTATAATTGTTAATAAAATGAATAAAAAATTAATAATAATCATCATCAAGTCTGATGATATATGATATACTTCTTGATTATTGTGATATAACGCGCAATGTGGACTTGAGAGAGAATTGAGGCATCCCATTGTACTCAAGTAACACTGACGTGCTAAACCAATTCAAGTCAGCTCATCAATACCGTAATCCCCTTGCAGAGAGCATTGTGTGCTTTTGCAAAGAGTACTAATTATGGATTCATCTGCATCTATACAATGCATTATGCATCCCAGGGTACCAAAATGTTATTTTAAACTTTTTTTATCTGTCTCTCAAACTTCAAAAAATATATATATATATCAATCTAAATTTTATTTCGTCAGGGTGTCTAGCCTTTTTGCAAAATAAAAATCCAGGACTTTTCCAGGTTTTCCAGGACAAAAAAATTGATTGGCGATGAACAATCAAGACGCTACAATCGAAAATATTTTGAACTTTCTCATTTTTCGAGCATTACCAAAAAATTTTAAAATTATAATT
>CAKNWT010330157.1:0-11380 GCA_932066315.1 Andricus coriarius | reverse complement strand
TCCTGGCATACTACTCTAGCCTCCTTCACGTCCATGCATTTTCTCATACAAGCTCTCGTGTTTCTATGGCTTCTTATGTATCTTCGGATTGATGTCTTATTCACAGATTCTAATCATTCTTCAGGCGGCCTACCTCTGGGCATTCTGCCATTAACTTTACCTTTATGCACCTGTTTGGTCAGTCGTTTATCTTTCATTCTTTCAACATGTACGAAACACCTCAACTGATTTCTTTCCCATATGTAAACTAGTGTCCCTCCTGTACCACATTCTTGGAGGATTATCTCGTTTCGGACATTGTCCATCAACGTTTTCCCGCATATTGTGCGCAGATGTTTCATGCCAATCACGTTAATTTTACTCTTGTCCTTTTCTTGACATGTCCATGTCTCGCTACCGTATAGTACAGCCGGTACAAGTAAAGATTTATATACGGTCTGAATACCTTAGATCCACTAAAGCTGAAATAACTGTTTCGATTTGCTTCTTCTGGGTAACTGTCTAGTCTTCCTACATTTAGTTTTAGGCTTGAAACAGATTTTTCTTTCAATATAATAAGTTAGAAGAATGCAATAATACTGTTTGGTATAATATTTTATAATTTCCAATACTCAGTTCTGTTCTTTTCTTTGTTGACATATTCTTATCCTGCGAGTTGGCATGGAGTGGTCCTCCACCCACGCCTTTACTTTGGAGACGGCGACACCAGCACCAATTTCATCCACAGGGAGTGCATAACCACTTCACGGACGAGGACTCAACGAAATTCCCTGGCAAAATATGTCTGGATAGGAGTCCCTTACATTCAAGATTGGCAGGGAACCAGGACGTTGACGCTACGGTGGAGGCAACTTTTGACAGTTTTGAAATTAAATGTATTCAGAAAAAAGGTCTGCTCCTTTCACACCACTGGGATTCAAACACCAAGTCAACTGATTTCCGGTCAGGCGCTCTAACCACTAAGCTACAGAGAGATCAGAGGAAGAATCCTTTTTCTGATCTGGCGTTCGAATCCCAGTGGCGTGAAAGGAGTAGACCTTTTCTCTCAATACGTTTAATTTCAAAAATTTTTAATTTATAGCTCCATCTAATCTAGCGGACTAGCGGACCGAAAGCTAGCGGAATCTCAAGCAAAAACAGGTCAGCGCAGTGACGTCTGGTAGCGCGCCTTTGAACTGACGAGTCCCTCTCACTCCCTCTCATGAGCCATGCGCACTGAGTTCCGGTTCCCTTCCGGGAAGCCGGAAGCAGCCATTCTAGAGTGAAGCATTCGTTATTTTATGTTCGGGCCGTGTGGTCATATTTTTGTTTCACTTTGAAGAGTACCACGTTCAGGATACAAAAGCTTTGATAATGTCGAGCGGAGGCCGAGGCTCTTGGAGACGACGAAGGACGCTCTCAGGGTAGTAATTCTTTCCTCAAATTGCTCAGTTCGACTTACGTAAAATAAAGCTTGTTTTGAAATCCCGAAATGGTAGGCATCTGCGGGAGGCTCGGTAATTGCCTCGCCCTTAGTCATAATTGTTAACCTTGGGGTTCGCGTATTAGATTCAGAGTTTCTTTCTTCTTTTAAGTATCGCTGGAAGGTCGCGATGCCAAAAATTAATTAAATCGGAGTGGTCATTCTGACCGCGCCGCAGTAATCGTGGGCGTTTGATGCCACGCCATTCTACGTAGTAATTCAAAATGGGGGGTAACTGGCTGCAGGCCTAGTTAAATTCATTATATCGCCATATGACATGTAAAAATGACAATTTTGTACACCATTCAATAAAGGGGGCCGTAGATCACTCAATATTATTAACATTCTTGACTCGGGGCTTAAAATAATGTATTCTTATTCTTGTTTTATTTGAATTGCAGCGAAAATTCTCGCCGATATCTTTCTTGTACTATATTATTTGTTATTGTCGACCAAATTATAATGATATTATGGCAATTGGAGTTGATTCATGACTTGCCCTCACACCAGCTTTGTTCCTAACCCCACAATCTATCGAGCAATCTAGCAGGCATTGACTTAATTTATTCATTTAAATTCTAACAAAGTAATCCTCTTTACCAAATCAAGTTTATATTTTAAAGTTGAAAGGAAAAATGGCAATTGACTTTTGGTAGTTTTTATAGAAACCTACCTGGCGCCCCTCAGGCAAACAAATTTGGATTGTTTATCCAAACGAATAACAATGTAAATGGAAATAGTGATTAAAGTTAAAAAGGGGGTTATAGTATGTAAGCGTGCTTAATGAATCAAGAAATAATATAAAATCCCTATATCACCAATACAGTTTGTGCAGATTATAAAGGAGTCATGCACCGCATAAAATCGTTTCGGAAACACTTGGAAGATGAACATCGAGCGGTGCCAAAAATGACTCGATGAAGACCTGAGAAAGTTGACACGCAGACTTTAGAAAATAAGGTAAGTACAACATTTAAATTATCTGTTGCACGCGAAAATTTTCAAGTAGCACAAACTTCGCAAATTTCTCACAAGTCTAGACGTTCCTATGATAGTAGAAGATTCAACAAATTCGGATGGAGAATCACTTTTTGAATTTTTGCCCAAACCAACTGGTTAACGAACTCTTTGTTTCTAGGCCTGCAAAAAGTGTGCCAAGGCACAATCGAATTTGATCAATCTTTCGAAAGTTATCGTGCCTACATGATACTACAGACAGACACCTTCTTAAAAATCATTTTTTCTGACTCAGAGGGCCTCTAAACGTCGACATTTGATTGAATCCGCGGAAGTCCTTTTTCACATCAAACCAATACCTTCTCATTGAGATGAGAATAATAAAAAGATCAGTACCCACTTTGATTTATAAATATTTAAATAATTAATTATACATAGTGATTTATTAGTTTCCATAATATAAGTTAGCAAAGGAAAGTTCGTTCTGATATATTACAGATTTTTATCTCAGTAATAATATGAAAATATAGGCTTTTTGATATTACATTTATGTAAAATGAAATCGGTATATATTTAAACAAAAGCTCTACAGATTACAAGATTTCTCAGGAAAGGTATCCTTCTAACTGACACTTCTTTCAAACACGAAACTTCTTTCATACGTTTCTGAGTTTAAAACTAATGCTACTTTTTTGCTGAAGAAACATTTTTTTATTAGCATTTTCATTCTTTTACAGTTTACACATTTAATTATTTAAAAATGAAAGATTTAAGAACCTTGTAGATAAACTATTGAAAATTTTGAAAGTACCAAATATTTCAAATGAGATATCTTGACTTTTTAAAACTTCAGCTATATTCTAACTGAATATGGAATGTCTTCATTTTAACATTGTTTCCTTTTAAACAGTTTCAATTTTTCAATTTAAAATGTTTTCTATTAAATTTTTTGAATTATTCAATTATATTTTATTGAATTGAATTCTACATAAAAGTTTTTCAAAACAGTTTTTCCTAATACCTTTTCACTCCATTCGAAATATTGTACTTTTTAAAATTTCACCTAATCCAAAATTTTTTTATTCAGAACATTTTCAATTCAAGAAAAATTGAAATATTTTTTCTTAAATTTCAATCGTTTTTAATTCAAAATTATAAGTTATTGTTTCAAAAATTTGAAGAACTCTTAATATTAAAAAATTTGTTTGATAGTGGACTTTTAAATTGATTATATTTTCAATCTTACGAAGTAAACATCTATTCCCTGTTTGTTCAGGTAATAAATGATTACAAGAACTTGAAATTATCAGCAGTTGCGCCAGGCGATGAAAATCTTGTCATGTGTATGCAGTATCTTCAAGAATAAATAAAGCATTTCTGTCAGATATAATTCATGCAATCTGGTAAATATAACTGACTTATCGAGCCCTTTTCAACACGAAATTCTTCAAACATCAATTTTTAGTTTATCTATTAGAAAAAAATGCAGATTATTAGCGGCATCCTAGTCCTAACATTTGGAGGTTTCCTTGATTTTCAAAGTAAGTATAATAAAATAGTATACTTAATAAAATTCGCAAAGTGCCTACACAATCAAATACTCTGTATCAAATAACATAGAGAAGAAAACCTCTTTATTATTCAATGAGACGAATACAAAACATGCGAGATACACTGTTCCCTAACGAATCTTATCCTATACCCTAACGCAGTGGTCGGAAAACTACTGCCCCGCGGCAGCCTTAGCTGCCGTGGCGGGTCGAGTCAAAATCTCGTGGCAGTACCTGCTGCCGTCTCAAAATGAACTCCGGTCGAGAATAGCTAATACAACCGAACCCTACGCAGGATAACCATAGCGTTAAGGAACAAAGCCCGGCAGGTGAAAAATATTTCTTGGGTCAATCCTGCCCTGACCTGAAAAGCGAGCAAAAAGTTTGCCGATCACTGCCCTAACCGACCTTACCCCGTAACTGACCGAACTTTGACCCGTACCCTACCCGACTTTACCTTATACCATAGTCGATCTTATCACATGCCCTACACGGCTCTACTATCTTTCCTACCCAATTTTACCCCTACCTTAGCAGACCTCATCCCGTACCCTAGCCGACTTTACCCTGTATCATGATCAAATACAACCCATTCCTAAGCCGAAATTATCCCGCAACCTAACCGACTAAACCCCGTTCCATATTCGATATTACCCCATACCCTATTCGACATATCCCAGATGAATTTTTATCTTACTCTAGCTGACATTACCCCTCACCTTAGATGATTATACCCCAAATACCTAGGCGGACCTTATCTCATACCCTAAGCAACGTTACCCCGTACACTAGCCGACTGTACCCCGCATCCTAGCTGAATTTACTGCATTCCTCAGCCGAGTTTACTTCGTACCTTTCTTACACTTATCCTTTGCCTTAGCCAAGTTCACCCAGTACAATTTTCGACCTTATACTATGCCCCCAGGGAACACCTTGGTACTTTATGCGACTGTGCGCCGTACCCAGCAGACTTCACCCTGTATCCTAAAACGCATCACCCTTTCCCCTAGCTGACTTTACTCCGGCCGATCAGTTCAACGTCCTTCATTCTGAAGCCGCTAGAGAAACAGGTCGAGAGATAATTCAGGGATCAGGTGCTCTTAGCCTCCCCGCTGCTCTATAAAAACTGCGCACCATGCTACCGTTGCAAAATTGGAGCAGCATCTGGATCAGGAAGGGTATGCTGTGGGGACCTTCTTGGACTTAGAGGATGTCTTCATGCCCCTCCAAAAGTCATCTGTCGAAAAGCTTTAAAGTGTCGCGTACCAAACCAGCGAGTAAGCTGGATAGAAAGCATGCTACACTGGATACGACTTGAAGCCAGATGGAGCGAAGTCCTTGTCAGGGGAGTAGCATCCCGGAGATACCCGCAGAGGGTTGTCCTGTCACCCCTCCTGTTGTACATTGTATTGGACGGCCTCCTTCCTAAGCTGAATAAGGAAGGATATTATACCCAGATGTACACGGATGACTTTGTGATTCTAATCAGAAGGCTCATCTGGAAACGTTAATGGGTCTTATAAGGGCAGCGCTGCACATCCTAGAGCTATGATGCAACAGCTCAGGGCTCTCGTTAAATCCGGAAAAAACCAGTCTGGTAATTTTCACGAGAAAGTATAAAGTGTCGAAAGTTGACGCCACTGCATTCCGTGGTAAGAGGCTGGTGATCTCAGATTCAGTCAAATATCTGGGGGTAATTCTTGATAGCTCCCACTTCATGGGACATCAGGAAATTATAACGCGATCAGTGGTTGACATATTGGGCTGCCCCAAGAGGAATGGACTCAACTACTGTGAGCGAATAGTTAACAGTATGGCAAAATAGGCGTTATAGCATGATCGCCAGCGGGGGGCCTTATCCGTGCTCCCCGCCCACCTATAAACTAAAATAATGTTACAAGATAAAAACCGATTTACGGCTAGTTCCGATAATAAATGATTACATATTTTTAGAACTTGAAATTACCAGCATTTACATCGGGTGTTAAAAACATACTCGTCATATCTTCAAGAATAAATAAAGCGTTTATATTAGATGTAATCCTATAATACAATTTATCTTATATTATGAAATATAATATCATTATATATAAATTCATATATAATTCATAAGATCTAGCATACAGGAGTCATTTATCGGGTTTCTGTTCACACGAAATTATTTAAAAATCAATTTTTAGTGTGTCTATTTAATAAAAAATGAAGGTTATTAGTGGAGTTCAACTCCTAACATTCGTGGGATTTATTCAGATTAAAAGTAAGTATAATAGAATAATATCGGGACAGAAAATCGTGACACTTGGGAAAAAGTAGCTCTATCCAAGAAAAAGAAAATCGAACTGAGTTCGCATTAAGGAAAGCAGATTCAAAGTCTTCAAACCTGTTCAACTCGATATAATTTTTTGGTTATTTAAGTGCAGCAAATCGGCAAAACATTATTATTGGGCATGTCTAGATTTGAAAGGTCCTATTGGTCAATGTATCCCAACTTTGGAAATTAAAAATATTATAAATTGTGTGCATTAGAATAAGTAAAACAATGAAAAATTATCTCCGTTTTGAATGAAAATATCGAGACAGAGCAAGGACCAATAAAAAATGGATGAGTTCGCATAATGTAAACTCTAATGAGCTAAAGTCTTAAGAGGGAATAACACTAAAAAAGAAGTTTGATGGGTTTCCATTACCCAACCACCTCCGACGGCGAAGACCTGAAGAGAAAAGCTTTCTGCTTCTATCCGGTTCACCGCAGAGAATGAATTGACCTGGTCATATATGTAGTTGCAGTTTCCTTTGGAATAGTAGCAGACCCAGTTTTCTTCAAGTCTTCGCTGTTGGAGGCGAGTTGATAATAGACATCTGTCACCCTCTTTAAGTAGTTCTTAAGTAGAATTTAGCTCATTAGAGTAAATAATTTTTCCAACTTTTCCTGACATTTTTTAGACTTCTTCCCAAGCCTGGAGACTTTCTGTCCCGATATAAACATACTTAATATGAGGCGCTCAGAGGAAAAACGTGATAAGTCCTTTGTTTTAACATAGGACTTATCACGTTTTTCCTTTAAGTGGCTCATATAATTCATAAAGTGTCCACAGATTTAAATGCTCTTCATTGCAAAATAAAAAATTCCTGCTTTTAAGCCTAAACACGCGAGATACGGAAAAAATTTTATAAAAGGAATTGCAAGTTCCAAGGATACTTACAAAACTTATTTTTGCCATTTTCCGGTAGTACTCGTCGCTTTATATTTATTCTGTGAAAATGCTAGGCAAAAAAACAAAATTCCAATTCAGCGCCAAAGGACGCAAGATACATATTATAGCCTACTGAAGTTTAAAACATTTTTGAATAAACATTTGTTTAACTTTAAATTGTCAAAACTTTCCTTTGTTTTTATTATCTCAATGTCTTGAAAATGCATGTATTTAAATTTTGATTAAAATGATACACTGTAGGCTAGTGTGCGTCTTCAGGTTCGAAAATAGTTTTTTTTAATCACCAGGTATATGTTATTGAAGAAACGATGTCATATAATAAACTATTTCAACACATACCGATAGTCTTAATAAAGATACCAGAAAAACAGATTTTTGCTGACTAAAGGTTATCTGTGTCGAGGCTTTAATTACTTTTAACATGATAGCAGCTGCGCTATTAAAAAATAATGAATAATTTAATTATTTCTTACTTTTCAAAAATTATAATATATCAAATTTGAAGAAATATGTAACAGCATTATTTCCCACTTTTTAATATGATTTTCTGTTATTTTTATGAACTCATGAATGTAAAAATATCGCACTCTAATCCTTTTTTGGACGGGTAACCAATTTTCAAAATCAGCAGTGGTTTTTAGTACCGCTTGCGCTGCCCTTGTAGACAATTTCCGCCGTCAGTGTAAATGTCAATCTTTTTTCTTTCAAAATTAGATGTTTGTGGCTTTCCAATTGTACTCAAATACAGCGTTGAAGTTAAAATGGCGGATAACTCTAATTATCGAGGAAAACTCAACACAATGCCCTACTACGGTTGGATGCCCCAGTGGATGCACCCAGAGGAAGTGAACTCTACAACCAATTATGTCGCCTTTATACGATTGCCAACCCGCGAGCATTTCGATACAATACTCGTCCCGTATCATCCACTTCACAATCATGATCCTCATCAGCATCGTCCAGCGTACGCTGAAATACGTTTAGAACATAGAGAATATTATACAGCTCAAAATTTCCAATTATACCCTATCAATCAGCCACATCTCCCATCCAATAACCACATTTATATATCAATGCCAGGAGGTCCTGTTTATCGTTCAAGTTTGAACCGCCCTTATCATATTCCTGAGGTATATTTTGACTGGAATGCATGACGCAGTTTCAGCGTCATTTCGATTTTCACGTCGCGTTTAGGCGGTGTACCGCACCACAGGTGTACAGCTCCAGGTTCTATTATATACACGACCTGGAGCTATACAGCGCCTAAACTCGACGTGGATCGGTATGTAATGTGGGCGTCGAATTTTAAATTTTAGGCATGTCCTACCAAACATTTTCAGTATATGTCAAGGTAATAAAAATTGTGCAGGTCGTTTCAATCTTTCACAGAAAATCACAATGATCCAATTTTGAGAATCAAAAAAATGTAGAAGTCCAGCTGCATGATCGTAGAAATTGACACCCAGCTGGAAATTTCTGTACGGGGTCCTTGGAGGATCCTGCACATGTTCCTGTACACGAAACTGCACACGATCCTGTACTGTGAATCTTGACTGTTTCTGTACAGGAACCCGCGCCTTAGTTTAATTTGCAAAGAAACCTGTACAGAGACCTATGCTGGGTCATTTAAAGGTTCGTTTGTCGGTACAGGTTTCTTTGCCAATTCCTGCGCAGAATCGTCAAGATTACTCGCGGAAGTTAGTGGGCAGGTTCGTGTACAGGAACATGTGCAGGATCCTCCAAGGTTCCTGTATAGGAATTTTTAGCCCGGCAGTCGATTTGCCAGATACTTAGGCAAAAGGTTTCCCAAAAGAGTATATCTGCCGCAACACTTCATTTTCAAAATACCATGACGTTTTCCTGATTCTTCCCTGAAAATTCATATTCACAGCCCAGCATTTTAATCTTGTACCATTTTTAACATTTAATATTTTATAAACGGAATAAAAAAATTGCAGAGCACAATTTGTATTTTTCATTTACTTTAACCTACATTTCATTTTGAACCCACAAAGATGAATTTTCTAAAAAAATAACTGGATTATCAACAAAATAGTTCAATTGTTAAACAAACACTAGAAGTTTCTATCTACGAACATGAATTTTCAACCAAATAGTTCAACTTTAGAGTAGAAGAGACGAATTTTCAACAAAAAAAGAGAACTTCCCAACAAAAAAGGTAGTGATTTTAAATGTAATCATTTAAAATTTAAGAAATGTTTAGCTACCAAGCATTGTAATATTAAAACTTTTTATATTAAAGCCCTTTGGAATTTCATTTGTTTGAAGTAAAGTTAATTAGGGTTCAACATGAAAATTCAGAAATCCATAATTCTAACCATTCAATATTACAGGAATTATTTATTGAATGATTTATACACAAATTCAAGAAAATTAAAAAAATGTTGAGGATTTCAAGGATATCATAGATTTTAAGGTGTTCTAGGAATGCAAGGAATTTATACAGAATTTATATAATTGAAAAAAACCATAAAGTTCACGAATTGTACAGAATTTAACTCACCCATTCAAAAAATATGCAAAATAAAGTGTTTCCTGGACATAACTACTTGGCCGCCATAATAATTTTTAACTAGTTTATTTTAATGAAAAAGGACGAATTTAGAACAAAGTAGTTGAATCCTTAACCAAATAGATGAATTTTCAGCAAAGAAGATCAATTTTCTATCCACAAAGAAAAATTTTCAACAAATCCATAAATTTTCTACCAAAAACTTTAATTTTGAACCAAATGATGTAATTTTGTACCTAATTGTTAAATTTTCAAATCGAGAACATCATTTTTCTCTAAAACAGTTGGATTTTTGAAAAAAAGTCATTTACAATGAAGTAGTTGAATTTTTAAGTAAAATTATGTATCTTCAACCAAGAAGTATTTTTTTGGAAATCTCTAAGTGGCCTATATTTAAAGAATATTAGTAACAATTTTTCTATGCAATTTTCACGTAAGCGTTCATTTGCGTAGCCCCATGTATGGATTTTAGACTTTTGTAATTAATTATAAAAAAACTAAGCGTCCGATAGAGGAACCAAAAACACCTTTTGATTCTTCTCCGAAATATCTAGGTGCACCTTTTTGGGTTTTGAAGGATTTTTATACCAATTACATTATTTTTCAATGTTCTGCAATTGTTGTAAACAGACTAAGAAATACACATTTGGATTCGTCTTCGAAATATCTCGGTACACCTTTTCTTCAAACAATTTTTTAAACAATCAAATCATTCTTTAATAATCTCAAACTTTGAAAATCATGATAAAAAATTTAAGTTTCCAGTTTTACCTCACTCAAAATTCGAATGTACCCGTATATTTCGAGAACGCAAACCTTCGCCATTTTCAAACATTCTTACCCCATTCTAAATCAGAATGTGTTCCATTGAAGACAAAGCCGCTAAGCATTCGAAATCTGGATCCATTCCTACCCCACTCTAACTTAGAATCTTCCCGTTTGGTCGCAAGACAGCAAAGCCTTCACAATCTTGAAATATACCTACCCCACTCTAAATTAAAGCGTTCTCTTTTAGTCACAATGCCGCAAAGCGTTTGTAATCTTGAAGCGTTTGTAATCTTGAACCATTCTTATCCCACTCTAAATCACAAAGTTCATGGTCGTTCACAAGACCGCGAACCCTCCGCAATCTTGATTATTACTTACCCCACTCTAAATTAGAATGTTCTCCATGGAAAACAAAGCCGCTAAGCTTTCGAAATCCGGATTCATTCCTACTGCACTCCAAATTAAAATCTTTCTGTTTTTTTCGCAAGACCGCAAGGCCTTCGCAATCTTGAAACATACTTACCCCACTCTAAATCAGAATGTGTTCTATGGAAGACAAAGCCGCTGAGCTTTCGAAATCTGGATCCATTCCTACTGCACTCTCAATCAAAATGTTCCTGTTTGGTCGCATTACCGCAAAGCCTTCGCAATCTTGAAACATACTTACCCCACTCTAAATCAAAGCGTTCTCTTTTAATCACAATGCCGCAAAGGCGTTAGTAACCTTGAACCATTCTTATCCCTCTATAAGTCACAAAGTTCATGATCCGTCACAAGACCGCGAACCCTCCGCAATCTTGATTTATACTTACCCCACTCTAAATTAGAATGTACTCCATTGAAGACGAAGCCGCTAAGCTTTCCAAATCTGGATCCATTTTTACTGCACTCTAAA
>CAKNWT010330156.1:3356-14133 GCA_932066315.1 Andricus coriarius | reverse complement strand
ATAATCATGTGAAAGAGGAAAGATTAGTTTCAGAATGAGCGCTTCAAAATATATGAAAAAATATCATAAAAATTAAATGAACACGAATTTTGTAAAGTTTTGTAACATAGTGCAGATGATTTGTATATATGTTCAACCGAGAAAAAATGCGTACAATTTTAAATTTTTTAATTTTAATATCTATGCAATGTTCAAAGAGTATATTCAAATAAATTGTTGTGTATGGTTTATTTGCTTAAATAACTATTAGCTCATCAGTACTGACTCACCTTTCATTCGATACAACTGAGTAAGAGTTTGGAAATCATGAATTCGAAAAACTATTACAAAACAAATTTCATGCTATTATAGAATTTTTTTCAATTTAATGAACATATTACATTTACCATTCTGAATTTTGATATTTTTGTGACATCTTTAAAACCAGCAACCTACGCAATGTTTCTCAAGTGGACTTCATAAAATTGTAGTCATATTCAGAATGTATTAGCTGCCATATTGGGTCCACCATTTTTACTTTTGAAATTTTGAAAACAGATTTGGAATTAGGGACCCAAAAAGTATTTACAAAATAAATTTCATGTAAATCGGATAATATTTCGACATTTGCCCACCTCTTCGACGATCTCGACCACTGTGATGCCGGTTCAGAAGCACAAACTGATCTCGGATCCCGGTCACCAGGAAATCTTGAAGGGAAGCGATAAGCGGATGCACTGGTTAAGACGGGAGCATCGCAATCCATGATTGGTCCGGAACCCTATTGCGGATCCCTATTGCGGCGAAGGGTGGCACCAAAAATGGCTCTTAAGACATGGATATAGGAATAGGGGGGGACTAGGAATATGATAGCGCGGCTGATGCAACGAGCGAGGTGATCCGCCACCTTGGTCTGCTAAACTAATATTAACTCGCGGCCTGGCTAGCAAGAATGCGGCTAGTTTGCACCTATTCCTACGTCCATGCTCTTAAGAGCATGCAAGATATTGGCGGGGAAGAGAAAATGTGGTGCATTCCAAAAATATTATATCCAGTACATGTAGCAGGAAGGCTGAAGAAGTCTTGAACATGAAATTAAAGCAGGTCAAGGTTGTAGTAGAACTACTCACTGGCAACTGTCGAACCACAGTACTGTAGGTAATAAGTATCTTGCCCATCCATCTAATACTGTAATTGTTAATAATCTCGGTTTGACTACCTATGCCTGAGCACTTGACTCTAAACTCTGTGTTCTACACTAGGGAGTCCAGCGCTCTAGCATAAATAGTCAAATCTCAAAAAATGTGAAACCAAGGCCCATTGGATAAAAAGAAAAAATATATAGCTCATAGACTTTTATCCATTGTCACATCTGGCTACATCTGCTTGTTAGTATAGTTAATGTAAATTTTCACATGATCTACTGTTCTACTAAAAGCCAGTGCCATAGTGATACTATTCTTGACTGATGGACAACAAGATTTTACACACACAAAAAAACATACGTTTGCGAATTTTTACACATTCTGCTATATTTATTTTCTTTCCTTTCTTATTGTGTGGATGTGATTGATTACGTTAATATGGTTCAATGTGTTCCATGATCCATTCATGGTAATGGTTACCATTCACGCATATAAAAACAACAGAAAGATGTTGACTGAAATCGCTTCCAGCTCGAAAGAGAACACCAAAGAGTGTATCACCTACAACCAAGGCAGAACCCATATCCTCATTGCTACAGCGATGGTGTCCTGGTAATTGAACAGTGCAGATATTTTCTAGTATAATAGGTTGTTGATGAGGTGTGTATGCAGTGGCACATATCAGCAGGTTCACTGTTGGTACTTGCGTAATTGGTCGTACTTGACCTGTAGATCCCCAAGCAATCATAGATACATGCATGTCTTCCGATAGAGGTTCCTCGGAAAGTGGTATTGGTCGACTGAGTGATGGGCTTCTGACAATGATAGGTGGTCGAATCAAAAGCAAGGAAAGATGTCTTTTATACAGTATATCATATACGTGGTGAGTTTTGATAGCACTTATATGCGGTGCACCTGATTCTACAGTGTGTCTCGCGGCCGGTCTTAGCTTGAACTGATCTCGTATCGAAACCTTTCTCACGTTTCTTTGCGAGATTTGCGAGCAATTTTTCTCATTCACAAATTTTTTTGGTATCGTGTAGAATTTTCACAATGCGGATAACATCTGTAAGCATCCATTCTCCGTGTTCAAAAAAGGAGTGACCAATAATGCGTTTGTTGCGAAAGTGAAGTTTTGATGAGTTCTCTGCAAGTATCGTAAATTAATCATTCAGTATTCACGAGAATGGTTCAAGAAAAGGCAAAGTTCAAAATTTGCTTGTGGGAATGACTCACTTTGTGAGGTATCCGATCCAATCTTATCAGACAACATGGAAAGTTTCCACCCACTCCTTCTATTTCCTCATAAGCATAACCTGGACAAACCCCTCTGTTTTTAGAAATCGATATTTCTATATAAAAAAACTCTCTTATGGTGTACGTCTAAAATTCTAAAACCCTGTCGTCGATTGTTTAAAATAAACACACTGCTTTTTTAGTTGGCCCCTTATTTAAATTACACATACGCATCAAAAAGAAGACAGGCTTAGTAATTGATAACTTCTGGCTTAGTATATTATTTTCAAGTATTTTAAATACACTTGAATTCTTTTCAATTCACTGAAACTATCATCAAATCACATTGAACTCCTTTGAATTCTTTAGACTTCTTTTGATTTTATTCTTTTTTTTCATATTTGGAATGCTTTTAAACTCTTTTAATTCGTGTTAAACTTTTTCAACTTGCTTGAAATCTTCTGAATTCTTTCGAATTTCGTGATGAAATTAATTTATCCAAATCCTCCGGGAAATTGAAGGAATTCAGGGACCTTAAGGAATTTTAGGAATTCAGAATATTCTAGGAATTCAGGCATTTTACGGAATTCAGGGAATTTAAGGAATTCAGGTAATTTAAGAATTTATTATATATTTCCCTAAAATCCTT
This sequence comes from Andricus coriarius, assembly GCA_932066315.1. Classification (NCBI taxonomy): domain Eukaryota; kingdom Metazoa; phylum Arthropoda; class Insecta; order Hymenoptera; family Cynipidae; genus Andricus; species Andricus coriarius. The sequence goes on along the minus strand of CAKNWT010330156.1, from coordinate 11,124 downwards.
CAAAAAATTCCAAATGTTGAAGGAAATTTGGGAATACCAAATATTCAAGAAATTCAGAATACGCTAGGATTTCAGAGAATTCAAGGAATTTTACGACTGATTTGGACTGAAGGAATTTGAGGACTTCAGAATATTTACAGAATTCAGGTAATTTAATATATTTAAGGAATTTTAAAATTTTCAAATATCCAAGGAATTCAGAATATTCCGAATATTCGACGATTTTAGGGAATTTAAGGAATTCAAATAATGCAAGAAATTCAGAAGCCTCACAGAATTTCTGGCATTCAGAAGATTTAGTGAATAGCAATGTCAAATATTTAAGGAATTCAGGGAATTCCAAATGCTCAAGGAAATCATGGAAATGAATCATGAATATTAAAAGATTTCCGGGAATGCCGAATATTCAAGGAATTCAAGGAAATAAAAAAAAAGAATTTCAAGGAATTCAGAAAGATCAGGCAATTCCGAGGAATTAAAAATATTTTCAGTAAATTATAGGAATACAAAAGTAGCAAAGATTTCAGAAAAATGTAATGTAAATTAAAAATTATTAAAAATAATATACTAGACCAGAGAGTATTAATCACTAAATCTGTCTGCTGTATGCTACGAATGTATAATAAAAACAATTAGTATAGGCACCTGGTAGTTACTCACATTTTTAAAGTTGATCTTTCTAGCTGAAAATTTAATTTTTGGTTTTTTGATTAAAAATTTACATTTTGGCATCGAAAAGTCAATTCTTTATTTGGCTTGTAAAAAATACATCTTTCTGTTCGAAACATTCTTCTTTTGTTGAAAATTCAATTATTTTGGTATGAATTTCAACTACTTATTTAAAAATTTATAAACTTGGTACAACATTAACTTTTTTATGGAAAATTCATATTTTCGAGTTTAGAATTTAATTGTTTTGTAAACAAATCACCTATTTTGTCGAAAAAACATTTTTTTCCGTAGAAAATTCTTCTTCTTTTTTTTCTTAAATTTATCTTTTTATTCAACTATTCAACTATTCTGTTGACTTTTTTTAAATTTAACTGTTACAAGAATTATTTTTTTTCACACTTAATTAATTTTTGAAACTAAAAATGCAACTAATCTATTTTTGTTTGAAATATTATCTTTTTTAATAATTCATTCATATGTCAACAAAAAATTTAATTTTAAATAAAAAGCAGTTTAATTCAACCAAAAAATCAACTTTTTAGCAAAAAAGTTGAGTGCGTTAGCAAAACAGATTGATATTCAACCAAAAAGTTGCGTTCGAAATATATGTTCATAATTGAAGGACTTTTAATTAAGAATCTATAAAATTGTATAAATTGCAATTTTAAATCTTTAAAGTTAAACTGTTACAAGAAAGCATTCAATTTTAAAGCATTATTTTCTATGATATACAATTAATATGGAAAAGTCTCTAACTGAAAATATTAAAAATTTCAACAATATTCAAATGTAAAGCTTCAAAATTAAAATATTAAATAATCATTCAAAATTACATTTATTTAAAATATAAATCCTACAAATTAATAATACTCACTTTATTAAAAACGAGGCTATTTTTAAGTTGTATAATTAAAAATTATTTAATTTTAGATGATTTACATTTGAAATTTCTTTAGTTCGGAAGATTTAGAATTGGAAATTGTTTTCTTTTGATCCTCAAAATCATCCCATTTTGATAATTTTGTTTTATACATCTGTAAAATTGAAGAATGTTTAATTCAAATTTTGAAAATGTAAAAAATTGTTCATTTTTTACGTCAATGATGTTTAGCAATTTTATAAAAAATTTCATATGATTAAGCCATTTTTTCCCCTGTCAACCGTGAACATTTAATTTTTCTGCAATTGATATGGCAGCTAATGAATGTTAAGAGTGATATTTTTTGTGAAAAACAATTTTCATTTATTTAAACAATTAAAATCATTTTCCATAGAAAAGATGGAGAGAATTCTATATTTTTTCAAAACTCTCACACTGGGCAGAATATTAATCAGTATTTTCATATCTGCACGAAATCCATCTAAAAAAGAACTATCCATAACGTAACTGTAAAAAAATGGATTGAAAAAATGATTATTGTTAAAAAATTAGAGTATGAGTTCCGAAATGAAAAAATTCTGAGTAATAAAAGACATAGTATGAGAAATTCGAAAAAATTAAAAATGGCTCCACCTTTCCTATGGAAAAGTACAAGGAATGATTAGATATTAATTGTTTAAATAATTGTGAACTGTCTTCTACAAGATATATCGCTCGTAACATTCATTAGCGTCATTATTTCACAAAATTATCACTTTTAGAGGTTTACAAGGGGAAAATTCTTCAAACAAATTAAACTTGTTGAAATAATTTATAAATACAGTTGAAAAAATATATTATATGCAACATTCGCTGACTGTGTAATTAGTTGCAGCAAATAATAACTATTTACTGTTAAGAGAAAAAACAATTATTTGAGCGAATAATAATTGTTCAAACTGAAAAAATCTGAGAACCGTTCAAACAAACCATTCAAAAAATATCTAAAATTTGTGCACTACAAAGCGAAAATTAAATGATTAAAACCATTTTTCAAATTCAAAAAATATATATCAAACCATTATTGTTGTAGTTTGTTTGTCTTTATTTTTTTGCCGTATTTGACATTTCCATACATGGAATAAGGACCCCGAAAAAACGTATATAAAACTTAAATTGTAAAACTGCGCTGAACTTAAAAAACAAGGTTTTAATTTTTTGTTTAATTATCCAAAATGAGTTAAAAATTTTATATTTTACATTTTTTGACCGAGTTTGACATATAAATATAGAAAAATACATTTTTTGGAACTTTTTTTACACACATATTCATTGCAAAAAATATGAAAATATGCGCTATTATACGAAAATTCCAATATTATGCGAGGAAAATAAAATTATGCCTTTTTAATGCGACTTCAAATTCATTATATTTGGCCTCGTAACTTTACGTAATATGAAAGTGGAAATTAAAATGTATAAAACAGCAATTGCTTCGTTTTCTTGCTATTTACATGTATATTGCTGTTTTATAAAATTTAAGTGGTGCAAAAAACATTTTAAAGCTTTGTTAAAGAAATTTGTATAATTATGATTATGACCTTTTATCTATATGTCCATAAGGAACTGTCCATTTTATGACTTTTAGCAAAGCCAAATATTTATTCTAATCTGACAAAAAAGAAGATTCTTTTCCTTTGTATCAACAATTCGTATTCATAAAATATTTCTCTGAAACTCATATGTATATTTAAAATAATCGAAAAATACGTAAGTATCATATCTAACGTACATTTAAAGCATGTAGCCTTAAAAAATTTGTTTAATCTAAAAATATTAGGAGAGTATTTTGTCACAAACTAAGCGTCTGAAAAAAAAAAAAAAGTTTTTTATAATTCACCCACACATAGGTGATTGTCAAATTGGAGGCAAACTTGAAACGGCATTACCGTACGGCGTCCCAACCACACTATGCACAAGGATAAACTGTTTTTCTTATTTTTTTTTTAGACAAGAGCCTGAAAAACACTTGACGTATCAAGTTTGTAAGGTTCATATAAACATAAATTTAATTTACACACATTTTTCAAGTCAAATAAATAATATTGTAAGAACCTTAAATTCTGTCCCTCGATTTTTGTCACCTCGGACGTCATTAACGTACGTTTTTTATGCTAGTGAAATATTGTAGTTACAATTGAGTAATAAATACAGAAATATTAAGCTTTTTGTTCAATACAAGATTTCATAAAATTGAGCCCAAAATATTAATTTTTTTTTGTAAATTCGATACTAAAACTGAAAAGTGCATTTTGAGAACAAAAACATCATAACCGTACGTGAGTTCAAAACTACTTTCGGAGTGAAAAGAAATTATAAAACCCATTCCGTTACTTGCTCAGCGGTGTTTTCTTTCATAAGTAGGTGACTTTTTATGAATGATATCTCTTATTTTTTTATAAATATTAAAAAAGGCTAAACTTCATCAATTTTCTCGCATCATTCCCGTACGGTACAATACAGGAGTGTACGACTGCTCATATGAGCGTGCGCATAGATCAGGTGGACCGGTTTGTTTTCTGTTTCCTAACCTCTATTTATAAATATTGAGATCTCAAAAATTGAACTCAATAAATTAATTAGAAAGAAAGAGATGACGAATTATATTACAGCACTGATAGGTGAATTTGTTATTGATAATATACTGTATGCTTTATGTAATTTATACTTAAAATTGTGACAAATTAATGAATTTTATTGGTTTAAAATTTTATATGTAGCCAGTCTCGATCGTCTCAATAAAAAAGTAGAACTTCTCTTGAAATTGAACAAAAAAATGTTTACATATTGCTCAAATTTGACGAAATCTCGTGTAAGTTACAGACTATATAATAAAAAAAAAGAATTTTTCCTGAATGGCTTACTTTCCGTAATTCATGTAAGAGTTTCATTATTATTTCTTATTTTCAAAACTGCCCCTTTTGGATTTAAAATTTTTAGATGTGATGAGATCAATTTCCGTTGTGAAATATTTAATTACTAATGATAATGTGATTGCCACTGTAGATTGCACTGTAGTGCAATAGTGTTAAATACTTTTAAGTTTTTGTTTACTTTGTTACGATTTATAACCTAACTTTTCGGCAATTAAAAGAGTTGGGTACTACATCTGCCGACCAGATATCTGAGCGACGAGTTGTCCTGGCGTCTAGTTGTCCTGGGAACCAGATGTATGACTGAAGACAATCGACGTTGTCGTAATTATGATATTTGCGATGAACAAATTTTAGGATATATAATAATAGGATTTACCGCAGTGCTATTGGCAATAAGTGTCTTTCCATCCGTCTAATACTAAAATAATAATCAAGGTTTGAGTACTTAAGCTTGAGCGCTTGACTCTACAATTCGGCTAGCAAAACGAAGCGCTCTAACAAAAAAAAATAATAATATTATAATAATGATCTCGATAACTGTGAAACCAAGGCCCATTGGATTAAAAGAAAAAATACATATCTAATAGATATTCATGCATATTCACCCTGCAACACACCAATGAAATCGGCCTCCCGCATCTTATGATCTCTGCTTGTCAGTATAGATCATGTGAAGTTTCACATATCCCACTGTTCTACAAAAACCCAGTGTTATTTTAGGACCACTCTTTGCCAGTGAGAAGATTTTGGATTGGAAAAAACATGTTTTGGAACTTCTACACATTCTGATTTATTTTACTTTCTTCCCCTACTTATTGTATAGGTGTGCATGGACGTAAATATGGTTTAATATGTTCCATTATCCACCCATGGTAGTGGTTACCATTCACGCATGTGAAAACATCAGGAAGATGTTGACCGAAAACGCTTCCAGCCCGATCGAGAACACAAAAGAGCGTATCACCCACAACTAAGGCAGAACCGACATCCTCATTGCTACAGCGATTGTGTCCAGGTAATTGGTCAGTGCAGATATTCTCTAGTATAATAGGTTGTTGATGAGGTATGTATTGAGTGACACATATCAGCGGGTTGACTATCGGTACTTGCGTAATTGGTCGTACTTGACCATTGGGTCCCCAAGCAATAATAGAAGCATGCATGTTTGCCAAAAGAGGTTCTTCAGCAAGTGGCATTGGTCGACTGAGTGATGGACTTGTGACACTGATAGGTGGTCGAATGAAAAGTAAGGAAAGATGTCTTTTATAGAGTATATCATATACGTGGTGAGTTTTAATAGCACTTATATGCGGTGCACCAGATTCAATAGTGTGTCGCTTTGCCGGTCCAGGGGCACATGATCTAGGCGTTAAGATATGTTCAGGCGAGACTATGACACCTGCACAAATTTTTGCCTCATCCTGTAAAACTTTCACAATGTGGATAACATCTGTTATCATCCATTCCCCATGTCCGAAGAAGGCGTGACCAATCATACGTTTTGTGCGAAAGCGAACATTTGATGAGTTATCTACAAGTATGAGAAATTAATTATTCGGTATCCAGAAGGGTGGACTATATGTATTCTTTTTCGTTATTATACATTTTTTGGAATGCCTTTGAACTCTTTCAGGTCCTGTGGAATTATTTTGCCTTGCTGAAAATCTTCTAAATTCCTTCAAATTTCCTGATGTGTCTACATTTTTCTAAATTATCCGAAATCCTCGAATTCGTCTAAATTCCCTCAATTTCTCGCATTATTTTGAAGTCCTTTCAATTGCTTGACATGATAGAATCATCAAATTATCGGAATTTCCTGAATTCATGTAATTCCCTTAATTTATGGAATTTTGGAAATTATGAAAATTCCATGAATATCAAGAACTTCAAAATGATGCAAAGAATTTAAAGGAATTCAGAAAAAGTAAAAGAACTGAAGGATTTCGGATAATTCAGGGAATTTAGGGGAATTAGAGAATTTGTTTGAACAAATTTTTTTCAGTATTTCAGAGAATGCAGGGAAATCCGAATATACAAAGAATTCAAAGATTTCAGAGAATTGAGGGAATTCAGTGAATTTAAAAAGTTCCAAATGTTTAAGAAAATCTGGGCATACCGGATATTCAAGAAATTCAGAATACGCTAGGATTTCGGAGAATTCAAGGTCAGATAGTATTTAACGAATTAAGAATATTTAAAGAATTGAAGGATTTCCGTTTATTCAAGTAATATGTGGAATTCCAAATATTCAAGGAATTCAGGGTAATCCGAATATTCAAGGATTTCAGAGAACTTAAGAAATTCAGATAATTCTAGGAATTCAGAGACCTCAAAGAATTTCAGGAATTCTGAATATCTAAGAATCTTGGAAATTTAAGGAATTTCGATATTTTCAGAAATTTTTTCACCATTTTTTTATTATTTATGCAAATTTTACATTTGCCGTTTTTCGCGCGAGGTAAGAGGCGTAACATCAAATATACGGTTCGTAACAGGGACATATTTTGGACTAAAAATTCATCTCTTTGATTGAAAATTTCACTATTTTGTTTAAAATTGGTGTTTTCTGATGGTTCATTATTGAAGTTATTTAAAAATTCTCTTTTATTGATTGAGAATTACTTCTTTGAAGTTAAAATGTAATTATTCCATTTTTGGTCAAAAATAGATTTTTTTCATTTGAAAATTTATCCTTTTTAGCTAAAAATTCAACTCTTTGATAAAAAATTTATTTATATTGTTGAAAATTCTCTTTTGTTAGTAGAAAATTAATTTTCTTGGTCGAAAATTCATCCTTTCAGTAAAAAAAAAAGGAAATGCTCGGTCAAAAATCCATGTAGTTTATTAAAAATTAATCGGTTTTGGTTGAGTATTTAACTATTTGGTTCTAAATGTACTATTTTTTACGAATTATATTGTTTTTTATTTCAAAATATCAACTTTTCTGGTTGAAGTATCAACTCTCACATACTTTTTTAAGAATTAAGTTTTTCGAATTAAAAATTTAACTATTTTGTAAAAAATTCGTGTTTTCGGTTTGAAAATTCAACTGGAAAATTCAACTATTTGGTTGAAAATTAACTTTTTTGTTGAAAATTCACATTTTCTGGTTAAGAATGGAATTCTCCTGTATAAAACACGTCTTCCTTTTTAAATTTCATGTATTTGCGGACAAATTTGAACCTTTTTTGGCAACAACTGTAACAGATTGAAAATTATTGCATTTATTTGAAATTTTTTTTGATTTTGTACTAGAAAGTTGATCTTCTTCGTTCAAAATGTATATTTTTAGAATTGAAAA
>CAKNWT010330155.1:0-51270 GCA_932066315.1 Andricus coriarius | reverse complement strand
ACTGGGACGTGTCCTTCTGGATCTTACCAAGGGACTTTAACAGATTTAATAAGATTTCCAAGGATTTTCGTACGTAGTCAACTTTCTTTTACTACATATAAATGTGCAAATAATGTTTACAATCCTTTTTGAAAAATAAAAAATTCGATTAGAAATATCCTCAGATACAATTAAAGCGTAATGGTATGGAATTTTTTCATATTTGTCTCCTGACAATTTATTTACAAACAATAAAAACTGAGTTGTGAAATTGTTTGTCCTCTTTAATGTTTTCCAGCCGGGAGAATGATATTAAACATAGATTCAGTGATAAGAAGCGAATTTCGCTTAACTAAACTCAAGGTTTTAAAAATCGTAGGTAATAATTCAATTATGTATATTTCGTACAAATCTTTTCTTTCATATAACAAATAACTATGTTTGAAGTAAAAGATTTTTAATTTCTGAAAAAAGATATTTCTACTTCGATCCGGTGGGAATCGAACCTCACGCCTTCCGATTGCCGGTCGATTTCGTATATCTAATAAAAGTATCTGTCTTGGATCTCTCTAGTAGCTTAGTGTTTAAGGCACCCGACCGCCAATCGCATGACGTGAGGTTCGATTCCCAGCGGAATCATGATTTGCAGATTGTCATGCAAAATTTTTACTTGAAATGTTAGAAACTTGAAGCGGTTTAAATTTAATTTAATCTGGTACCCACATTAATTTTTCATAAATATATAATTAATTTTGAATATAAGATGACAAAATGAAATTCGTTTCAATTTTTATTTAGATTTATAGATTCTACAAACAAATTCAGGAAATGATTCCTTAGGTTTTTATTATTTTTTAATTATTAAATTATTCGATGATTCTGATATATTTAAGAATATCTAGTAATAAAAATTTAAAAACAAATTATTTATAATAAACTGACGAAACTGTATACATAATTCCAGTTGATGTTTTAAGAATTTAATACTTATTATATTGCCATATTCCTAATATTTAAAAATGATTTACTTATAAACCAAAAATTCAAAAATTTTCAAATATGATTTTCAAAGATCTGGATGGTTCCTGTGCAGGAATTTGGCGCAGGAAACTGTACAGGATCCTGCAAAGGCACCTGCACCAACAATGGAACCTTTGAACGATTCTGTACAGGTTCCTTTACAGAGAAAATCGAGACGTGAGTTCATGTGCAGGAACTTTTTTCAGGATCCTATAAATGAGCTTGCATAGGAACTAATCCGCGAGGGTTCGTTAGAGGCTTGGCTCTCTCGATACCTATGCACGTTTCTGTACAGGAACCTGCGCTTCAATTTTCTTCACAAAGCATACCTGTACATGAACCCGTAACTGATCATTAAAAGTTTCCTTTGTCTGTGCAGGTTCCTTTGCAGGATCATGTTCAGTTTTCTTTGCCAAATTCCTGCACAGGAACCGTCAAGATTACCTGCACAGGTTCGTGTGCAGGTTCGTGTACAGGCACATGTGCAGGATCCTCCGAGGTTCCTGTACGGGAATTGGGCGAAGGAAACTGTACAAGATCCTGCAAAGGAACCTATATGCAAGCTAACCTTTTAAATATCCTGTACAGGTTCCTTTATAAAGCGAATTGAGATGCAGTCTTATGTACAGGAACTTTTTTCAGAATCCTATGCATGAACTTGCATAGGAACTAATCCGCGAGAGTTCGCTAGTGCATTGGCTGCCTCGATACCCATACACGTTTCTGTACAGGTAGCTGCGCTTCAATTTTCTTCACAATGGAAACCTGCACAGGAACTCGTAAATGATCATTAAAAGGTTCCTTTGTCGGAGCAGATTCCTTTGCAGCATTATGTACAGGTTCCTTTGCAGCATCATGTACAGGTTCCTTTGCAGCATCATGTACAGGTTTCTTTGCAATATCATGTACAGGTTCCTTTGCAGCATTATGTACAGGTTCCTTCGCCAAATTCCTGCACAGAAACCGCCAACGTATTTGTTCTGAACAAACAGAAAATGTGGCGTGAAAAATACTCGTTAATGATCAAGTTTTGGGGAGTGTGTACATTATAATCACGTTAACTGTGATAATTATTATTTCCATGAACTGTTTGCTATAAAATGTCGTAATATTAGAGATACAAAACAAGTGTCCTAAAGACGTTTTACTATAACGAATTCTGTATTTTTTAGTGTAAATAGTTTTCGCCAGGGTAAGATAAGGAAATTTTTATCTCGCTTCTTATCAAAATCACAGTTATAATGGCTACATTTCAGAACCTTTATGAAGAACTAGGAGTGAACTTTATGTATATAAAGTGAGATAGCTGAAGGAATATTCACTTATTTAATTGCTCTGTTTAAAAATAAATTTATTGGAAAGTTTTTGAACTTAGACAACCATGCGAGCTTTAATTTTGGTCTTCCTCTGCTGCCTTCTTTACAATGGTGCAAGTGCCCGAGTTTATGGTACCCTGGATCAAGCTGAAAGTAAGTTTAAGAATATATTTCATGCCTAATATACGAAGTGTCTCGTCGTCCCGAAATTCGGGAGAGGTAGTCAAATATTTTTCATACTAGAATCTAACAGGGTGTCTGAAGAAATTTCGTTTCGGAATCGCCCGAAAATTCCCAGATTTCTCGGAAGGGAATTAACGTTTTTTCCTGATTTTTCATGTGACATATGTTTCCCAATTTCGAAACGTATTATTAGTTAAGAATATTACTGAATGATACTAGAACAGTTTAGAAAATTATTATTCTTTTATGAGGATCAGTATTATTTCACCAGGAGGATCAATTTCGGATGAGTTTTAAAGACAAGAGATCGAAGAAAAAGACAAAACGTAATGTACACCCAACTCTCGGATTCTGTCCCCTCGGTCTTGGCCTTCCTAGAACTGCTGGCTCACTCAGTTTCTCAGCGCGCAGGTTGAGAGACGGTTGTGACTCTCGCCTTGAAAGGGTCGTAGTGCGCGAGTACTCTGTCGAGTATGTTGCGCAATATTATGCAATCCAATTGGAAACTGTTCAGACGGCCCTGACTGTTTACGTTTGGATCCCCCCGACTTGTGGCCAAAGCTATTTGCAGGCAAGACCCGAAACTGGACTGAAACCGAGAGTTCGATGTATATACAAAAAATGAGATTTATAATAACTTTCAAATATCACTATATTGTTCAACAGGAAAATGTATTCAAAAATCGTCGCTGAGCCAAACGACTCCGTTCAAGTATCAATGTACACTCAAGAATAAACTTGATGGTGAAACATTCCATTTCGTGCACTTTGACCGCGCCAGAGGTAAGAAATATATTTTAGCGAAAATTTATCACAATTCGTTGCACCAGATTTATAATACTAGAAAAAATTAATTTTTTGAATCTCATATTACGCCATGTCTTCTTTACAGTTCACTGCCTTGAGAAAGCACTTTGTGGCGGCTTTGTATGTGTTGCTATCAAACCAGTAGGATTGGAACCATTGTCAAGACGTATAAGTGCAGTTGACAACCAACTATAAGCAATTGTATCATTACCAGATATAATTGGTGTAATCCTGATATTTATACAATTGTTCTTATCAGGAAAATAAAAAAATCTTATTTAAAATAAAAGCTTTGTGGACAATTTCTTTTTCCTGGCCAGCAAGTCCTAAATTTCTAAAAACTATAAATGTAAATGATTTTTAATTCAATATTTCCAGAAAAAAAGTAAATTACAGTTATATTCAAGAAACAAAAAGCTTCAGCTGTGTGTTTGGCTATACTATATTATGTGTTATCTCTAAACAAAGTCATTATTTTGCTTATGACTAAATAGCGGGATGAGATCACAATTTCTTCAGAATGAACCTTAAATCGTATTATAACTTCCACGAATGTAAATGAAACTTGAAATATATGAATGATTGCCATATAATTGCTGAAAAGTTTTCCTTGAGTAACATATAATTAAAGAAGATGTAAGAGTTTATGCCGCAGATCAAGATTGATTATTTCTCCATGAAGATACGGTGATCAACCTGGTCAAAGGCTTTCGAAAGGTCTGTGTGGATAACGTCCACCTGGCTATGTTCGTTTAGGAGATCATGAATGTGTTAAGTAAATGCTAGTAAATTGGTAGTAGTTGATCTCCTAGGAATAAAGCCGTGCTGATACGTTGATATTAAGGAAATGATAGAGTTAAAAATCATGTCGTGTAGACACCTCTCAAAGACCTTCGAAAAGTTATTCATGATTGATACCGGGCATAAATTCTCGACCTAAGAACTATCCCCTTCTTTGAAAAAGGGACAAACCTTTGTCTGCTTCCAAACGTCAGGGAACTTTCCAAAACGTAGGGCTGTGTTGAACAAGACTGTTGAAGGTACAATCAATGTCGCTGATAGGTCCTTAATTAAGAATGCTGGTATAAGGTATTAGCAGACATTTTTAAAGTGAGGAACATTTAAGTGACCAAGGATAATTAGTTTTTTTCCCAAATATCCTGAAGAGTCATTTGAACTTGAGAGATCCACGAACAGGTCTAAAGTTAGCCCTGCAGGTAGATAGGAAACTATAAATGCTAGTGTAATATTAATTATACGCACTTGTACTCCAACAATATTCACTGAATTTACCGATCTACATATAAGGGAGACATACAAAATCAAGCAGGGATATCTTACATTAATAGCTATAAGAGCATGGCCACCTAATCTATCGATACGATCATCCCTAAAGACATGATACGAATTTGTGTTGAAGACTGCAGATGACAAGACATCAGGTTTGAGCCAAGTTTCCGTTAGAATGAAGATTTCAAATTTAAAACTATCCATAGACTTGATTAAGTAATCGAACTTTGTATTTATACCTCTAGTGTTTTGGGAGTAGACAGTTAGCCTGTAGGTTTTGCCGGCTTGAAGACTATCGTTGAGATTCCGTTTTTGTAAATTGTCTGAAGGCAGCTTTCTCCCTTGGATAGGTGCTCGTCGAATTTTTTGCGTAGATCTTTGTACTGCCGCTGCTGAATGAGAGTGCGATCCAGTGACAACTTTATGTTCAGAAGTATATTTTGAGCACTCAGAACCTTCCCTAGATTGCTGAATGATCGAAGCATCTAAATCGCGTCTTGTTGAGGCTAGAAAACGAGTTTGACAGGTCTCATCAATTCATGAGATTTTTTCCCTAGCCGAAGACAATTTATCATATTCAGATCAGCTGGTTCATTAATTAATTTAAGTGTTTCTTTAATTTTTGAAATATCACATTTCAAAGAACCAGTTCCTTCGACCTCTTGCACTTCAGGATACTTAAAAAGTATTAGGTTTTCCTTACTTGTTTCACATTGAGAGAGCTCTGTCATGCACATGTCAAGCCATGTATTCGTAAAGACTGATGATGCTGCTACATTGCCTGAATCAAGAGATTGAATGGTAGTTTTAATAGTTTCAACTCCAACCATCAATATTTTCAACGCGAGTCTCAAAATTCTCTACCTTTGTGCTCATGTTGTCACCTTTGGTTGTATCATCGTTCACTGATAACTGCACGAGATTGAAATCATGTTTCATTTCTGCTCTACGTTGATCCAAAGCTCAAATACCATTTTCAATATGACTCCCTGCAACAATAGCAGCCCCAACTCCAGTTTCATGATTAGTCCATTCATCAACTTTGATAACAGCAGGAATTTATTTAACTTATGTATTTAAGGCAACTTGACTATGTTTTTCCGCAGCAGATGATCGCCTGGATCCACATCATTTACTGAAGGAGCCGTCTGCCTTGTGACGTAACTTATTAGCACATTCATGGTGAAAACGAGCATGACAGCCAGAGCATTGAAAAGAATCACAGTCTTCAAGAGGTTTCTTACATTTTCCATGTGAGCAGATAGTGTCGATGGTATTCAGTAAATTAAGAGCCATTTTTCAGAAATAATGAACTTTTTTGATTTTTGAAATATCTCAGGCCAGCAATTCACATTCACTAACACAAGGGCTTTAGAGTCGATTTTAGGTTAGGTCTGTTGGTAAACAATTCAATAGAACTCTTTTCAATTTTGTGAAAAATTTCAAATTTTAATAAATTCTCTTCATTTCAGCAAAATTCTCTTGGATTTTGTTTAATTCTCTTCAATTTAGTAGAATTCTTCAATTTTTGTATAACTTTCTTGAATTCTGTAGAGGTGTCTCATATTTTGTTTCATTTTCGTTAATCCTGTAGAATTAGGATCCAAATAGAACAGAACGTCAAGAGTAGGCCAGGTTGAGTCAATCACAAATAAGTTGTCCGAATGAAAGCTGTCACGAGAAGAGGAGCCGGGACAATCTCAGGCTGATAATGAAGGTAACAATATCCTTTCGCAATCTCTTATTGAAATAAGCGACAGGCAACTAAGGAGCAAGAATATTATTGTTTTTGGCCTAATCGAAAATAGAGTGATTTGGGATAACCGAATTCCAATTCAACCTCAAACTGATGGAAACCCGGAAAATAGAACTGTTTCGGTGCTAAAATAAAAAACAATAGAGTCCCTCAAGGTTGGATACAATGATATTGAATCACAACCATGTAGAGAAATAATTTAAACCAAGAAATGAAGGGTACATTTAACTAGGTTCACTTGAACATCACAGTAGAAGAACAAAAAAAGGAAAGAACGCAACTAAAGAAGTTCAAATTAATGAAGATAACACTAATGAAGAAGATCAAATTAACGAAGATAAAACCACTAAAGAAGATCAAATTAACGAAGATAACACAACCCTATCAACAGACTCCCAAGCAGCGCGAGCAAATCCAACCGTGACCGCTTTGACGGGACCAACCTTAAACTTCGCGTGGAGAGTCGGCAAGAGAACTACTGTCCCCACTCACTGAACCCCATCAGGCCCCTCAAAAACCCGCGCATGATGCCATCCAATCAAATAGGCGCACCATTCCCGAGAAAATTCTTGACAACTAGTTTTGAGATGTCACAGAGTGGGTGAATTTTCCCAAGAAGCCCTGGATGCTAAGGATCTCATTGGAGTTCGAGGATACTGCACTCAAATACATCCAAACATTCGCAGTAATGCGAAACAGTCAACTTCCACTATCACTAGCAGGCATCCAGATTCGGGCTGATCTTACAAAGATGCAGCAGGAGTTATACAAAAGGAAATCAAATAGTCTACGAGAACGAATACAGAACGGAGAATCAAATTTTCAGATGCAGTGAAGACGTGGCCACCCGATAGTGGTGAAAACCAGGACACCTAAAAAAGAGAGGGACGGAGCGAAGCAGACAGCTGAATTATAAGCATAATTCACAATCGGAGCGGAGCGACACAATTTTATTTAAAAATCGGAAGAGAGCTTCATAAATAATCTAAAACACTTCTGGAACTATCTGGGTGACATGAGAAATTTATCTAGAATTCCTGCAGCTATGGATGAAAACAAAGTGAAACTGGAAAAGCCACTAGAAGTTAAACTAGTTTTACAGGCTCTGCCAGAAAATACACATCACGTACAGATCTAATACCAAGCTTCCTGACACGTAATTGTGCCAAGTCTTATTCAGATTCGCTGTGTTGTATTTACAACCGAGCACTAGATAAGGGAATCTATCCAAAGATCTGGAAGGAAACCAGAGTCTGTCCAGTTTTTAAAGTGGGAGATAAGTCGGATATTAGGTACTATAGGCCGATGTCAGTTATAAATAATTTCTCCAAGGCATATTGTTAAGCCACCTGTGTTTCTGCAGCTGTCCGATCCAAAATCACAGATTGTCAGCATGGTGCCCTAAATAAACGCTCCACAGTAACTAATATAAGGCCTTCAACAGGATTTATTTCGGACGCGCTTGATGAGGGAAACCAAGTTGATGTGATTTATCTCGACATAGCCAAAGCATTCGATCGATTCAGCCACGTAAAGCTATCTGAGGGTCTCCTGTGATATAATCTGCCAGGGAATGTAATTTCAGTACTTAGTAGCCTTCTTAATAATAGGAAACATATACATAGTAACCTACGCTGGAAGTAATTTGGAACCTTGCGTTCCATCGTCAGGCGTACCTCAAGGTTCTAATTTGGGACCCACAATGTTTACGATAATACTTAATGATAAAAGAGAGTAAAAAAATGTAAAAAACTCATGTTTGCGGAGGATAAGAAAATATTGATCAAGGTAAACCAGTGTAAAAGATTGATAATTAATTCCCATGACCCATCTCAAAAATCTCCCTTCCGTGCTTCCCACTTTGCTATCTTCGTTCCATGCCCAGACCTCTACTCCATGAAACAAAACCGCCCAAATCAATGCATCAAATAACAAAATCCTCATTTTTCAATCGTCATTAAACCTTCTCTTTCCTATACCCCATACTTGTCCATTACTTTACTTGCACATTCGAATCTTTTCCTCACCTGCATCTCGATTCCCCCTCCTGTCTCAAACCAAAATCCTAGATAACAGAACTCCGCCACAATTTTCACTGCTTATCCGTTTACCTTCCAAATGTAATCTAGTTTGGTCTTTCTACTTCTGGAAAGCATTCGTTTCGAAAATTTTCATCATCAGGTTCATCCCTTTCTCATCATCTGATAACAGAACTGCGTCGTCCTCGTATACTATAGAGTATAGTTTGGTAGTACGTAATACCGTTACCACTTACTCTTCCACGTTTAGCTTCTCCTCTAAGTCTGCCAGTAGCATATTAATAGTAGTGGACTCAACAGGCACTATTGCCTTAGACCTCCTCATGTCCAGAATATCTCCCCTTAAAACTTTCCTATATTTACCCTAATACTGGTTTCTGTAAAATTTTCCCTAATCCTCTCCACCAACCTTATCTACACAAGCGGTACCACCAGACCTGTCATCCAGTCTTCCGGCCACCCTTCTCGCCTCCAGACGTTCTTGCAGATCTTCCACAAGCCTTTTCCTCCAGACTTCATCGCTTCGTTCTCTATGCCAGCCTTCCCTGTAGCCTTGTATTTTCTGAGTTCGTCTATTACTTCATCCACTTCTTCTCTTGTTATTTCATTTTATCCCTCTATTTCAGATTGGAATATCTTTCTATTTTCCCCCTTGATCCAATTTTGCTCTCCTCCTAACAGACCCTTGAAATAATCCGACCACACATCCATTTATACTTCTTCATTTATGCCCTTCCTTTCTTTCCATTCCGTATTTATCACATTTGACAACCCTACCTTCTTTGATTGCTTTTTCTACTTCTTCCTTGCATTTCTCCTTTCCTCTTCGCCTTTTCCTCGCCAGCATCCTCTAATGTTATCTTTTTCTCATGTTGAATTCCCCCTTCACTATTTCCCATTTCCTCCATTTTCTTACACAAACTTTCATTCTCTCTTTACCCTCCCTGCATTTCTCGTCCCACCAGCCTCTCTTTCCCCCTTCTCTTTTTTTTTGTACTAATCTCATCCCTTACTTTCTCAATCGACCCTTTCCGCTTTTTAATTAGCGAGTATACTCCCGCCTCTTTTTCATACCTAATTATCTTTTCAACCTTTCCTTCATCCCAAATCCTTCCCCCTTGTTCGCCAGTCCAGTCATCCAAGTCTCCTCCCAATAAAACCAACTCATACTTTTTTCCACCATTCACCTCCTTATTACTCTCCAACCTTCCTCATCCCCTCTTTTTCTATATACACAAACCATCGCTATTCTGACTTTTCCAACTATAATCCCTCTTAACATTGCTCCATCCTTTTTTTTCTGTCACCCTCTTTTATCCTTTTCACTGACAATTCTTTTCTCATCCCTGAAACCATGCCGCCCACCTCCCTTCCTTGAAAGTATTCCTTTTTTTGATTCTTGCATCGTTCACACGTAACCTTCCAGTAAAATCCTTTTTATCCCCTTCCAGTCCTTCTCGTCAGCCCAGGTTTCGCCTATAATCACATCCCACTTCTCTAACTCTCCCCCAAATGATTCAATCTTGTTATACTCTACTGGGAATCGAACCTCACGTCTTCTGATTGTCGGTCGGGTGCTTCAACCACTAAGCCACTAGAAAGATCGAACGCAGATACTTTTTTCAGATATACGACCGGAAATCGGAAGACGTGCGGTTCGATTCCCACTGGAGCAAAGCAGAAAGATCTTTTTTCAGAAATTAAAATTTTTTAATTAACAATATTATAATTCTGATATTCACATAAATACATTTTTTACCCCTGGCTTTGTCAAAGTGAACGAAATGGACTTGCAGGTGGCTTCCACCTCTCGTACTTTTCACATCTCTTCTATCTCATCTCATTTTGCCATTGTTCCACATCCATTCTTTCTCATTCACCACTCTAGTTCCTCTAACTCCTTCATCCACTCCTAACCCATTCCATCCTTCCCTACAATCTTTACCACATTCTCTTGCCAGCTTTTTTTATCTTCCATTCCTCTCCTATATCCTTCCCATACATGCTCCCATGTTTCCTTCTCCCATTCACATATGCCGCACTTTCTGTTTTTTTCCTTATCCCAATACATCCCCTCTCTTACCTCGTTTCTCAATCTAAATCTTGCTATTCTTGTCCATTTTCTTTCTAATCATTCCTCTTTAAAATACTTTGGAACTCCTTCCTTTTTCATCATCTTATACCATTTATTATATTTTGATTCCTCAATCATTCCCCATTTTTCCATTAATTGTCTTTCCCTGTCCCTTCTCTCAAATTCCTTATAGCTTACTCGATTCCCCTCCCCTATATCCCTAGCACTTAAACACTCCGTCCTTTCTTCTTCCTATCTTGTTAGTTCTACCACCCTTCCTCTCCTTTCTTCTACCCCCTTTCGAACACTTTTTTGCTGAATCCCCTCCCTTCCCCTCCCGAAACTTTGTCTCAAATTGCCATGCTCTCTTACCCGCTCTAGTACTTAATTTATGCCTATGTGCTTCTTCTCTCACCATATAGAGCAGTCCTCCAGTCTACTCCTAGCTTCCACCTCATGTAACTTTTCTGTAAACTCTCAATCTCTTTTCTTTCCTTTCACCCCGATATCTCTGCTCCATAATCTAATACCGGCCATACGAACATATCAAATAACCACATTCTCCTTTTCCAATCTTTCTTGAACCTTTTTTTTCCTATTTCCGATATCTCTTTCATTATCTCTTCCGCTTTTTTTATCCTTTCTCTTATATGAGCTCTATGATCTCCATTCATTTGCAAGGTATATCCCAAATATTTCAACACCTTTACTTCTTCTAACTTTACTTCCTTCCATCTCCCAGTCCATTCTTTATTTCTTCCCCCTCCTTTTCTAAACCTGATTATCTTTGTCTTTTCTACATTTAAATTAAACTTTTTTCCATCCAAGTATTTCTCCAATCCTTTAATGAAGCCCGTCGTCCCTCCTTCATCCTCTGACATCAACACTATATCATCCGCATATGTCTTTATTAAGCCCTCTCGTATACCCTGTTTCACCATTACTTTTTCTATCTTGACTCGGTTCAAGGAGCCAAACGCCGCTATCAAGTCGACGAATAGTGCCATCGTTGCCCATTTTCCCCTTTTAATCCTTTTATTTATCAGATAATTTAGAATTTATATATTGTCCATCCGCCTAATTCCTTTTCTAAACCCTTTATGATTCGGTGGTTTTATCTTTTTTTCTTAACTTCTTTCTTCAATCTCTCCGAAAAAACCGTTTCATATACTTTATACTCTCCTTTGCCTCTCTTCACTATGGGTACCACTACCTCTTCTTTCCATAACGCTGGCCACTTCTCTCCTCTCCGTACTCTATTACACATTATCCATGTCCATTTCTTTAGTTTTGACCCCGAAATTTCCAGACTTCATTTGGAATCTTATCTATACCAGGTGCCTTCTTATCTTTCATTATTCCTAACACCTTGACTATTTCTTCCCTTGTTATGTCCTCTTCCTCATCTATTTCTCTACCATATTTTCCTCTTTTCCTGACTTTTCTCTCTACCCATCCAAGCAAACCCATGACATATTTTTTCTATTCTACCATATCAATATCCTGGTTTTCTCTTTTGCTTCTTTTTCTCTCTATTTACTACTATTCCAAACCTCTTCTTCCGCCCTAGCCTTTTACGCCTATTCCTCAAGCCTTTTATTCTCCTCCTCTTTCGTTTGATCACACAACTCAGTGTACTCTTTTTTCACCTTTATTCTTCTACCGTACTTTTTGTCTTTTCTCCATTTTCTTAATTCCTTCCTGACCTTCTTTACTAACTTCTTTTTTGCTTGCGCTTTCTAATCTTTTTTTTATTTCTCCTATCACTAGTTCTATCTCCTCGTCCACATTTCCCTTTCCCATTTTCATATTTCTAACCTTTTATTTGAACCGTTTTTTTCCTTTCATTGACCAATCCCTTTTTTTTGCTTTTTTTACCTTCGCTTCCTTTTTATCCATATTTTTATTATTCCTTTCTCCCTCTATATTTCCATTTAAACTAAACCATCCTAACTCCTCCAAGATCTTTAACCATTTCTTTCTCTCCCATTCATTATCTTGTCTTTGGATTTTCTTCATCGCTCTCCCCCTATTCCCTTCCTCGCTCTCTGCCCTTTTCCTTTCTCCTCTATCTCCTGTTCACGCATTGAAATCTCCCCCTATTATTAGCCTAATATCTTCTTTAATTCCTTCCGTCATTTTTTTCATCTCCGATGATTTCTCCTGTACATCCCCGTTCATATGAACCCCCACTATTTTCCACTTCTCTCCTCCCATATTTACCTCTTCTTATATTATTCCTTCTTTTTGGTCCTTCCTCCCTTTCTTATCCTTCCCTGTTATACATTCGTTCCTTACTCTCATCACCATTTCTCCCATTGGTCTTCCTTTTTTATTTTTCCTCTTTGCGTTTTAAATTTGCCATTTGTAACCTCTTAACAACCTTCCCCTTACTGTTTCTCATCCCTTTTCATCTAGCCACGTCTCCATCATTACTGGTACATCCCATTGTGCCAAATTTCTCATAAACTCCATATCCTTTTTCTCCAATCTTGCTATATTCCAGTAACATATCCTCCATTCTTCCCCACTTTCTTTTCTCGTCTCTTTTTAATTCTTACTATTTCTATTATTCCTATCTCCCGTTCCTTTCTCTCCTAGTTTCCTGGCACTACTAACTCATCTTTTTCTTAGTCACAATTCCACCATAGACCTTCTATCTGTATTCTGCCATACTTAACCCACGTTCTTTTGCACTTACGTCTTTCCTCTTCCATTATTTGTCAATACCTCTTCTTTGTCACCACTTCCCTTTTATGTTCTCATTTCTTCAGTTTTACTAGTACCATTTTTTCTTCTCTTCGCGTTTCCTTACCTAAACTTCGCATTTCCTCTATTTCTACTTTAGCATCTATCCTTTTCAGCACACCATCCACTCCTTCCCTCAGTTGCTTCCCTTCTAATTTTAGGCCATTTATTACTTTCTTTTTCTTTCTTTTATCTTTTTCTTTCCTTTCTAATCTTCTTTCTATTTCACTTAGCCTTCCCTTCTCAATATTCTCACTCTCGTAAACATTCAACTCCCTTTTCGATTTTTCAATCTTCACTATACTGTCGAACTGTTCGGCCATTTATTTACCAATCTCTTGTTTTATTTCCTCTCTACTTTTTTCCTGTCCATTTTCGTTAATTTGTGTTACCTCTATCATTATTTGCCGCACTTTTTCTAGATTTAACTTTTCAACTTCTATTGGCCCTCTATGTTCAACTGTCTTTGGCTTCCTCCTTGTCTTTCTCCCCCGATTCATTTCGATCTTTTCCCGGTAGCGTTCTGATCATATTCAAGTTTTCCAGTGTGGATCCTAGTTCTATCTTGTCTTCACTACTTTCTCTTTCCGCCCTATCCCTCTTCCGATTTGTGAATGGTTCGGTTGAGCGAAAACTATCCGCGCTCAATTTCTCCCTGTCTACCGTTTTTCTATATTAACCCCTCTTTTTTTCCTACTTTCCGGCGTGCAGAATACTTCGTCATCTGAATCTATCAAAACGATTTGAAGCAACCTCTGTCCATATCGGCTTACGTAACTTGCGTAGCTTTTGTCTCCACTGCGCTACCTCATTCTGCTAATCAAACCTTCTTCCGTGCTTCTTTCTCTCTATCCCTCCCTGTCGCCGCTACTCGACTGAACGTGTCTTCCCATCCTGCTCCTCACACTAAACAACCTAACCTCTTAACCTACCCAAATAGTCTCAAACTCTCAAAATATCACAGTTCGTGAAAGTTATCTACATAGGATCAATCGCTACCAACTCTAATGCTGATACAGATTCCTTTTAACATAACTTGTATTCAAACCATAACTAGCACTTTTCGTAAGCTCAGGTCTTCTCAAGCTAAGCTACTAGCATCTTCAGCTTTCTCAAAACGGTGTAGGGACAATAACATATTCCCAAAATTCTTACAGTTGAAAAACCATTTGGGAACATCTAAATCCAAATTAATTCTACATAAAACAAGTTTGCTTCTCTTAAAAGAAAGAGTACGACCCAAAAAGCGAATAACATACGGCGTAGGACGGCCAACATCTTACGCCAAGCCTAACTTCCCTTCTCCAACTCTACAAAACAAGAAAAAACAGCAATTAAAGAACTTAACCAGAACAAGGACATCATAATATTACCCGCAGACAAAGGCAACACAACAGTAATAATGAATGAAGAAGACTACCACAACAAAATCATGAACCTTCTAACTGACGACACATTTAAAAAATTTCGAAAAGACCCCACAAAAACAATAGTCAGCGCAATAAACTCACCAAATTACAGCCTAGCACGCTTTCTCGCCAATGAACTGGATGCTTTCATTGGAAACTATATCACACACTTTCAAAACTCTTTTGACTTCAACAGAAAGATACAACAGATCCATATATAAACGCAAGACATCTTAGTGAGTTTCGACGTAGAATCTCTCTTTACAAAAGTACCAATCTCTAATACAATCGATAATATTAAATCCGTTGCAAACTTTCCCTCCGATTTCATACCTTTGGTAGAACACTGTCTCAATAATACCTACTTCTCTTTCAGTAACTCAAACTGGAATTTTGGTTCCGTTACGTTGATGACACTTTCGTCATCTGGAGAAATGGACTAGATGAACTACACAAGTTCTTCGATTTCATCAATCAATTACACCCTAATATCTAGTTCACCATGGAAATTGAACAAAACGGAAAATTGCCTTACTTGGACGTACTAGTTTACAAAAGATCTGATAACATATTAGGATATGAAGTTTACAGAAAACCCACCCATACAAACAGATACCTACATGTCTCCTCCCATCACCATCCATCTCAAAAGCAAGCGGTCATCAATTATTTTGTATCCAGAGCTGTCTCCATTACAGATAAAGATAAACTTACAAAAGCAATTACAAAATCTTAAACGAATCCTAAAACGAAACGATTACATAAACAAATAAGTTGAGAAAGCAATAAGAAAATACACTTAAGAAGGCAAGTCAACACAATCCACTAAAGAGAAAGAGAAAAAAACGACCACCGTCCTACCATACATTCAAGGTATCATAGAACAAATAGGAAGAATTCTCAAGAAACACAACATCCAAACCATATTTAAACCACCTGCGAAAATGGGACAACTTCTGAGCAATCTTGAAGATAAAAAGGCACCTCTCAATGATCAAATAGTATATAAAATCCCTTGTTCTTGTGGCAAAGTCTATATTGGAGAAGCCGGAAGGGCGGTGAGCCAACGTGTAAAGGAAGATATGAGTAAACTGGGCATCATATTGAAACAGGACATAGCACTTTATTTGACAAAACAACCGTCACCCCAAAAACCTACAATATTTTTTCAAGAAAACATAGAGAAGCAATCGAAATCTTAAAACACCCTAATAAAATGAATAGGGACAATGGATATAATACTAATCCGATTTGGCTTTCCGTCCTCCAAGATTTTTTAAAAAAGATTGGATTGGCCAATCAAGTTTCTAGCAGTCCCCACCATGGGGCGCTTCGGCCAATCCCAGGCATCGTAGAGACTTTATATAAGAACATCATAACCTGAAACTTTAGTTTCAGGTCAGCCCTGAAGAAGGCAACTGCAATGTTCAAGAAACGTCGGCAAGATTCGTAGTTTTGCACACGATTGAAACCCGAAAAAGCTTTAAATTTTAAATTTTAATTTATTATAGGTATTTACCACGTTATGATCTCGTTAACTCCATTAATTCCTATTCTAAATGATATAGAATGTCGTAATATCAAAGATGCAAGGCAAATGACGCGGAAGATGTTTTATTGGCACCAATCCTGTAATTTTATTGTAAATAGTGTTCCCTAGACTATGATGACGAAATTTTTATCTCGATTAGGAAGTATTCGTTGCTCGTCAAATGAAATAACAATGGCCATATTTCAAAATCTTTATGAACTAGTAGGGGTATATTAAGTATATATAAAGCAAGAAAACTAGAGGAATATTCACTTATTTTTTTACTGAGCTTGAACGTAAATTTATTGAAAAGTTTCTTAACATTAATAGCCATGGGAGTTTTAATTTTGATCTTTATCTGCTGCCTACTTTACAATAGTGCTAGTGCTATAGTTTATGATACCATCGAGGAAGCTGAATGTAAGTTTAGGAATATATTTCATGCATACTATACGAAGTGTCTTGTCGTTCGTACTGCATTATTAGTTAAAGATATTACCAAAAGATACGAGAACAGTTCACAAATCAGAAAAATGGGAAGTTTATCACTACTAAACTAACATTTTAAACACTACAAGACCAAATTTTGAAGGCATATTATTTATAAAGCACAATAGATTTAGAAACGCTTCTGAAATTTAAAATAGTTACAAATTAGTTTCCCTAAGTTCATATCTTGGTAGATCCCAACGAAAAATCATCGCAGTTTTGTCAATACATTGATAAGGTTCTATGAGAAATTAACTTCAAAAAAAGCCACCAAAAATTTGTTTATTAAGGCTTTTTTCACAGTATTTAGAAAAGAGTGGTGACAAATAATTCAATTCTCAAAACTGAATAATTTTATGCAACTAAGTATGCTTGATTGGCAAGGTGCAACGATTTCTTATCTTCTGAATGATTGGTCATAAGTCGACGATGTTCAACTCGAAACACGCTTTTACCCTGTCACCCTGTCAAAATGCAAGCATAACTATTAATAGCTATTAAAAACTACTAAATTAATTAACAGATAACTGCATTCAAAGATCGTCTCTGCGCATATTTACGGTCTTTAATTTCCAATGCAAGTTCAAGATAGGAAGAAACAGTAAGGTAGTTCATTTCGTGCACTACGACAAAGCTAGGGGTAAGAAATTTATTTCTATGAATAGTTCTCACAATTATAATAATAATATTTAAACGCTTGCTTTATTATGTATTTGACAATAATATACCTCCTTTTCAGTTCACTGCCTTAAGAAAGTTGCTGATGGACCCGGCTTTATATGTTGTGTTATCAAACCAGTAGGGGCGGAGCCTCTGATAAGAATTGCACCTGAATGAAACAACTAATCTTGAGCAATCGTATCATCAACAGATATGATTTGTATAATTATGATAAGTTTACAATTATTGTTACCAGGATAAGAAAACCTCATATAAAATAAAGGCACTGTGGTGAATTTTTCTCGTGATCAGCAAGTTTTAAATACCCAGAAAATATAAATAATAATGATTTTCAATATAATATTTTCATCATATGATATAAGTAACTAGGTAATTGAATAATGGACAGGAAAGAAATAAACTGCAGTTTGTATTAGCAGATATCTATCTTAGGCAGATAATTTTGACCAGGAAGATTAATTTTCTTCAAAGAAGAACGAATTTTCAACAAAAATTGTTAACTTGTTGTCTACTTTGTACTAAGAAGTAAACCTACGGAACTAGGACTTGTCGATTTTAAAAAAATTTGCAAATTTGTAGAGCTCGGTTTGAGCTTTGAACCAGGCGTATTTAATGAGATTTGAGAATCGAGGGGCTCATGGTTCAGTGAATACTTTTTGAAACCATATTCAATCTACCACTGACAGATGGCGCCACCGGTTAATTTCCATTGGTCAGTTGCTATCAGTCGGTCAGTTATCATCGGTCGGGAAATCAGTTATAGATCAGGTACCACCAGAAGGTGAAGTAGAAACCCGCATTACCATCAGTCGTCAAGCAGAAACATGCATTATCACCAGTCGGGAATTTAGAAATACGTTCTACCATCAGTCAGTAAGGCAGGGATCTGCCCTGGATCCATGCCTCGGTCGATAATGTAGTTCCCTACGTTATCGACCTGGACCCTCAATGTATCAACCAAGTGGTAAAATCCTATCAGTATGTATAATTAGTAAGAACTGCCGGTATAATTTTCTAAAAATTTCTAGGCAGGTCAAACTGCTGGTTCAAACTTTCTAGAAGCGTAGATATTGGAAGTAATCTGTATCTACTCAAGAGAAAAGATCAATCGCTGTTATCAACTTCCACCTAGAATAGTACGCTTTTGAATACATCGAAGTTTCTAGAAGGTCTGCCGTATTGCGTGTTGTCCAGAGATGTCTTCTAGTTCTAGAGGCGTCAACGCAGTTAGTAATAATGACCGCTCACGCTAATGTCTAACGCTTAAAGAAACGAGTGCTTGAATAAAGGCCAACGTTGAAAATGTAGCTCAACGACGTCTGTGATTGTCACCACTAATAGCAAGCGATATATGGATTTAGAATTCAACCAAAAGGCAGTATGTAAATGTGGCTCTATATACAAGGGTCCGCGCGAAAAAACGCCAAGGGCATGCACAGCCGTCAAGGGTGTAGATGCGATCTTGGTACCTAAATTCTGCTCTAGAGATCTCAACGTTATCGAGGTGAGACTTTGGTACAGTAGCTGTGAAAAACTAGAGGTGTTTCTCCCCTCGGCTTATTTACCTGGCGATGCCGAGGGACCTCCGCCGCCTAGAGAGGTGGCGGCTCTGATTTGGCACTGTCAAGAGAACAACATTCCTCTGTTGTTGAGCTGTGGTGCAAACTCTAACCACACGGTGTGGGCAGCACACACATCAACGACAGAGGGAGTGATTTACTTGAATATATAGCGGGCACGGAGCTGGAGATTCTGCATCTGGGTGACTCTCCCACATTCCAGACTAAAAACAGGAGTGAGGTTCTCGATTTGACTCTATGTTCGGGTGTACTGAGGATCAGGGTAGTGGACTGGAGAGTCTCCGATGAGGAGTCTCTCTCGGACCACAAATATATCGTTTTTCGATTAACCATAGGAAAACCAGTGAATCGAAAAACATTCCGGAAATAGCGAGGCTGCACAAGATCCTGGCGAAAAATCCAGAAGCTTGGCTCGGGCTCATAAGGCTCGATAATGTTGAGTTTGCCAAAGACGAAGAAGCAACGCTGAATCATCTGATGAAACTTCGCTGTCCGGGTTTTCAACGAATCCGAACCGACCAAGAGGAGGAAGGCTGGGGCCAAGAGGTGTGGAGGGCTGACTGGAATTTCGCCTCTAAGGTCGGTGCTTATAAGAAGGTGAAATGGGCCAGAGGCGGATGGCATTTATCCAGCACTTTTACAAAAAGGCATGGATTTAGTCGTCCCTTCTCTCACGAAATTATTTAGGTCGATGTAGCCCTTAAACGCCTGCCTTCGGCACGGCAGGATGGCAAAGTGGCCTTTATACCCGAAGCCGGGAGGGAAGGTTACACTGCTGCAAGATTATTAAAGTTATGCTGTGGGCACTTTCTTGGATACAGAGGGTGCTTTTAGCAATACTCCTCTAGAAACATCTGTCGAGAGACTCTGAGATGTATCGTGACAGGCCGACTTGAATGCTGGATAGGAAGCATGCTACGCCAGAGAAGACTCGAAACGAGATAGGGTAAGGGCCTAGTAAGGGGAATAGCTCCACGAGGGTGTTCACAGGGGGGTGTCCTATCACCCCTTCTGTGGTGCCTTGTGGTGGACGACCTACTTCGAAGGCTAACTAAAGAGGGGTACTATACTCAGGGATATACGGATGACTTTGTGATTCTAGTCAGGGGGGTCATCTGGAAACGCTGATGGGTCTTATGATGTTGGCGCTGCGCGCCATAGAGCTCTGGTGCGATAGCTCAGACTCTCGATAAATGCAGAAAAGGGCAACCTGGTCATTTTCACGAAAAATTATAAAGTTCCAAAAGTTGACGCTCCTGTATTTCACGGTGAAAAGCTTAAGTTCTCAGATTCAGTTAAATATCTGGGAGTAATCCTAGATAGCAAGCTGTACTGGGCAAAGCACCTGGAGACCTTTTGCTTAACGTGAGGTCTGTAGCCTAAAATTGTGCAACGGGCGGAACTTATAACAATGCAGGACAGGCTGCAAAGATTACAAACGCTAGAATTTAGCGGTTTTACTGAAGCAATGAGGACTACGCCCACAGCGGCGATTGGATTCATGCTCTGTGAGGAACCCCTACATGTTGCGAAAACCGCTAGAGCAGTACACACGATAGGTCGCCTGGCAAGAGGAAATAGATGGACTCAGGGGAATACATGCACTTGGCTCCCGATTGATATCAGCGCATTGCCAATTTTACAGATGAGGCAAGATAATATAACAAAACGCTTCAACTTTGATATAGCCTTCCGCGTCTGGATCCCAAGCAGGGTTCTGTGGAAAGCAAATGGTAACCCGCTCCGACAAGGGAAAATCTGGTGAACAGATGGCTACGGGGGTGAGAGAGGGTCAGCAGCAGACACTTATGACAGCAAGAGAGGAAAAGGGATAGGGATTCTACTTGGGCGACATGCTACTTTCTTTCAAGCGGAGGTTCTGGTCGTCCTTCGCTGTGCTGAAATACTAATAGAAGGAAGCGCTGCAGGCAGACAGATTACGATCTGTTAGGACAGCCAAGGGACACTAACTGCAATAGGAGAACCAGACATAACATCAGAACTTGCTGTGCCGGTATGGCCATTAAAAGCTGGATCCGAACAATACAGCGGGAATACTGGGCACAAATCCAGGGTTGCCGTCAAGTGAAATCCATCCTGGGTTATGCCTATAGGATGGACGGAGCCAGGAAAATCCTGGGTTCACCCAAGAAATATATAAGGACGGTGGTACGTATCCGAACTGGACACAACCGCTTTAACTATCATATGCACAAAATAGGATATAACCCCACGACAGAGTGCCCGGCATTAGTTAGGCTCAGGAAATAGACCCCCGGGTCGCAATTTATGGGACTAGATTAAGTCACAACGCGATCAGTGGTCGACATTCTGGGCTTCGTTAAGAGGTCAGGGGTCAACTGCTGAGAGCGAATAAGTAAGGGTGTGGCACAATAGGCTTTATAGCTTGAGCGCTAGGAGAGCTTTCCATGGGCTCCTCGCCCGTTTTAAAACTAACTAAGTAATATTTTGGATTTTGAATTCAACCCAATGATTTTTGAAAATATCCATCGCTGGAAGGAACACAATTCTTTTTCAGAAGGAAGTTCAAGTTCATCTTAAATACATTCTGAGCAATGTGGAAAGCGCGCAAACTTTAAATTCATCTATCTGTAGGAATACTGCAAACTGGTTTTCCAGATCGACCACAATCCTGGTACCGTACTTGGTATGAACTTTACGAAACTTGGAACTGATGCTCATTTTATACGCAGTTACCCCTGCTCGCTTTACATTCTGAAAGGATCGATTGAAGTTTCTGTTAGGTTCGGTGCATATAGGGCTCTTGTTTGCATCAAATTTCTAGAAAATGGGTAGACATGGGTGCCTAATGTATTCATATGTTACATAAGGTATTACAAGGTATTACATAAGGACACTTGTACGACATAGGAGGCTGTAAGATACTATTCCAAATGCTAAGATACCACCAATCGATAAGTGGTCACCAGTAACAGATGACGTCATTTTCATATCGCTTAAATTGGAAAGAAATTAGAAGTTGCACGTGGTGGTGCAGAATGTAGATGGTTAAAGTGTTTGAAGAAAGGGATGATAACAAAGATACTTTGATGGAAAGAATATTGGATGAAAGATTACTCCTCAACTAGTCGTAACTATGGCGATTGTGATGAACATTCAACTACCTCATTGCTATTAATAGAAATGTAGCGAAATTAGTTCATAAGTATTGATGGAGCTGTAGTCACATCAACGTGGATTTCAGTAAGCAGATGAATACTTCACGTCAAATTTTTAAAACAAGTAATGCGATACAACGGAAGTATCGAATGCTGAAAAGGAGTAAATCCTATAACGAAAGTATGCTAAATCAAACGTTTAAGCCTATAGTGACACCACTGCAGAGATAGGTAAACATTAATAAATATTCTACAAATGAAAAAGTTAATCAAGTGTTGCCCGAGTCAAAGTCTGAAATAAAGCAACCACTGCTTCAAGTAAACAACAAAGTTCAACAATTATTACCTAAAGAAATTGAAAAAGTGGATGATGATGATGAGTGCGCATAATTTATGATTGTTAAAGATGATAAAAAAGAGGATTTAGGACAATCAGATATAACAATGGTTGAAGGAGATACTGCAACAGAGTCTGTTGATAATTATCAGTGGCTCACCACAAAGTTCCTCAGGATGCTTAGACAAAATTGGAAACGATATTTGGATATGGTGTACAGTGTACGTAGACTAGGTGATGCTTTTATGATTGGTGATACATCTGTCCCTTTTGTTGAGCAATTCATCTACGTGGGAGAGACACAGAAACTGGAAAACTGTTAGCCTTCTCGAATTATCATTTAAACAGGCACCTGAAGAGTCTTGCATAAGCTTGAGCGACCTTAATAACTATAAAGGAATCCTCATCAATACAAACGCTCAAAAGTATCTAGAGGTGGTGGTTCTCTATCCCAAAGCCAGGTAGTGAAAAAAAGCATAACAACAAATTATCCCTGCAATGATGATCCTATCGCACTGGTTGATCGTCTTCGTTTGCTTCTAACCTGACAGGCTGCAGTCAAGGAGCATTATACCAATGAAATCCTCTTTATTATTGAGGAACTATGTAAGCCAGGTTTTATATACGTACATCAGGTAACCACACCCACCACCACCACCTGTGCACATTCTGTACAACACTGATTCAACGTTCATTCAACATTGTTTCAACGTTGATTCAACATTGTTTCAAAGTTGCTTCAACATTGAACCACCACCCCCACTACCACCACCACTTCCGCAACCACAACCACCAACAATTCCACCACCAACAATTCCACCACTACCACCACCACTATTGCCAACACCTCCACATTCACTACAGCCACATCTACAAGCGCGATGCTGTGTAAACACTGAGTTCATTGATTTAATTCCACTCGCACGCTATTTAGCATCAAGATGACTTCTACTTGTCAGGATTGTCTAAAAGTCTATTCCTAAGTCGACGCCCTACGAAGACATCAGATGTACTTATAACAGAAAATAAAAATCTTCCCATAAACTTGACTGGGTATGGTGAAAGTGACTATCATGAATTAACTTCTCTCAAGTTGCCGGCATTTTTAAAAACTATCATGATGTCTTTGAGGCTCTTATGAATAAGAAAACAAAGAAGGAATATGATAAACGTAACGCCTTGCTATGAAAAGCGTATATCTGAAAAAAGTATCTGCCTTTGATTTTCTAAGTAGCTTAGAGAATAGAGCACCCGACCGACAATCGGAGGACGGTTCAGTTCCCACCGGAGCAAAGGAGAAAGATCTTTTGTCAGAAATTAAACATTTTTAATTTATAAATCCTCAGAAACCATCTCGTCTGAAATGACGTTAAGAATTTCTGTTATTTAAGGAGTCATCTTAGATCGATATTGTTGATTTCCAGTTTAACTATTCAAATTTTCGATATAACGATATTAACGCGAAATAAATAAATAGCTAATTGAGATAAATAAATAATATTTTAATGTTGATATCCATTAATAATTATATTAATTACATGAGTTCTGAATAACTGAAAAATGTGGCATGAAAAACATATGTTAATGATAAGCTTCTGGGAGATATTTACATCATTACCAAGTTAACTGAGTTAATCATAATTTCTGTGAACTATTTACATGCTATAAAATGTTATATTAAAGATGCGAGTCAAAGTGCCCTGAAGACGTTTGATTTGCACCAATTCTGTATTTTTATTGTAAATAGTGTCCCCTGGACTATGATGATCAAATTTTTATCTGCGTGAGCAAATATTCGTCGACTGTTAAATGAAATTACAATGGCCACATTTCAGAACCTTTATAAAAAAGTAGGGGTAAATTTTGTATATATAAAGCACGACAACTAGAGACACTTATTTTGTTGCTCAGTTTAATCTTAAATTTATTGCAAAGTTTGTTAACATTAATAGCGATGCGAGTTTTAATTTTGATCTTTATCTGCTGTCTACTTTACAATAGTGCTAGTGCTGTAGTCTATGATACCGTAGAGGAAGCTGAAAGTGAGTTTAGGAATATTATTCATAAAGCATCTTGGCAGATCCCAACAAAAGATCAGCCCAGTTTTGTCAAAAAATTGATAATGTTCTATGAAAAATTAACTTTAAAATAAGCCACCGAAAATTTGTTTATTAATGCAACTAAGTATGCTTGATTAGCAAGTTGCATCGATTTGTTATCTTCTAAATGATTGGTGATAAATTGACGAAGTTTAGCTCAATACAAACTTTTACCAGTGAATCATATAATTTGATAATAATAAAAGCTTTCTCGGATCTTTGCATAAATTCGTGACATTTGCTAGTATTATTCAAGGTTTGCAAAATTACAGGCAAATTCCCGGATTTTCTGGTTCGTCAGACATCCTGTAATTATAGTTATCTAAAATCATCAGAAAGGAAAATATTTCTGATGTTTGATGCAATTTAATATCTGCACTTCGGTGCACATTCCTCAAACGTATTTATTTGTTGGGAAACGTTTTTTTACAAATTCTTGGAACTATTTCAGCCATAGAGTAATTTTATTTTAAACTTGGAAACACTTAAATTGTAGACAATGTTTTTCCTCAAAAATGTCTTTAATCATTTAAATTCAAAAAATTTTAAAACATTTTTAGCAAGCTATAGTGAGATAAAATACGTGAATTGCTCAAAACATTGTGTGTAGATGTATAATAGCTATTAAACATCACTAAATCAATTAACAGAGAACTGCATTCAAAGATCGTCTCTATACTTGACGACGCACTATATGTTCTAATGTAAATTTACGAGAGGAGGAAGCCGCCGGAAAGTCCACTTCGTGCACTTTGACACAGCTAGGGGTAAGAAATTTATTTCAATGAATATTTATCAAAATTATAGTTTTGTAATCTCTATATTAAGAAATATTAGAGAAATATGATATTTCTTGAACTATTTATTCTATTTGGACGCTTGTTTCATTATATATTTGAAAAAAAATACCTTCTTTTCAGTTCACTGCCTTAAGAAAGTAGCTGATGGACCCGGCTTTGTATGTTGTGTTATCAAACCAGTAGGAGTTGAACCGCTGATAAGAGTTTCACTTGAATGAAACAACTAATTTCAAACAATTGTATCATCACCAGATATGATTTGTGTAATTCCCATATGTATAAAATTATTGTTACCCGAATAAAAAAAAAATCTTATATGAAATAAAGGCACTGTGGAGAATTATTTTTTGTGATCATTCTCTTCCACAAATTACGAGCATTTTGAATAAATTTGGCGACAACGAAACCTCATCCTGATATTTTAAAGCCCACCTGGGAATATCAAGATTGGGAACGGTAATTTCTCTTTCTGCAGCTGCTTTAAACTTATACAACGTAAATTCAGATATTTTCTGTAGTTTTTTGTTTCGAGTTCTATTGCTCAAAACTTGTTCACCCTATCAATATAATTGATGTTTTGAATTTAATCTTTAGAACTTGTATTGAAATGATTCAGATTTCAATTTTTTCCCCCGACTTCCAATATTCAGTAGCTTTTTTCTTATATTCTTTATCGATTTCTGCATCTTCAGATATGTTTAAACTCAAACTCTTTTCGACCTTGAACGAATCGTCATCATAATTCTCTTTAATTGTAACTGAATCTGAAATGACATTTGTAGTTTGAAAATGCAAGGCAACATAAGTTGTTGTGAATAGCTGCAAGATATTCTTAGGATTCATAATCGGGTTTTAGGAATTAAAACGAATAACATGTTAGAGAGGTGATGCTAAACAGAATTTTGATGGCGATTCGTTCAAGGTCGAAGCGAATTTGAATTTGAACTTACATGAAGTTGCAGAAATCGATGGAGAATATGAGAAAAAAGTTGTTGAATATTGAAGGTCGGGGAAAAAACCCAAATTGAAATTTGAATCGGTTCAATACAAATGCAGACGATTAAATTCAAAACATCAGTTATATGGATGGGGAGAACAAGTTTTAAGAGATAGAGCTCAAATGAAAAAACTACAGAAAATATCTAAATTTACGTTGAATAAGTTTAAAGAAGATGTACAAAGATCAATCGCCGGCATTTCCTTCGTTGGGCAGAGAAAATGTTTTAAACTCTGATCAATCAGGTTTTAATCAAGAACTAAATACGAGACGTACTCTGTCACTTGAAGAACAAGCAACAGTTGAAGCATTGGCACAGTCAATAAATTCCCTGACTCACAGCTACATTATGCAGCCACTGATTACTGCGAGTGGTGTTTTCCTATCACCGTTCTTCATTGCATGGCAAGAAAGAGATACAAATTTCGGGCCTCGAGTGCAACAAAATCGGTTAAAGTCAGAAAATGTCATTGTTTTAGCTTTAATATCAGGTAAGCTAACCTCTGACCTAGTCCCATCAGCGCGGTCTGTCAATGATGCGGATTGACTATCAGAAAGCTTTTGATTCAGCCTCTCATAGCCTTACGATCATCCTGTTTAAACGCTTCAAGGTTCATACACACATAATAAGATGCCTAGAGAGGCATTATGCGATTCTCCTGAAAACATATGTGGCGACACTAATCATCTGGAGCAATAGACACTCATGTATTTTACATAGATGACCTAAACAACTATGCTTCTGATGCAAGTCAACTTCAACTTGCTGTACATCTGCTTCAAGGCGTACACAGAAGAGGTTGGTATGGGCTCTGGATTGGACAAGTGTGCCAAGATTAATCTGAAGCAAGGAAAGATCACTGGCGTTCCCGGTGACCCTGAGCTTGTGGATATAAGTGTTATTAGACATCTTGACACTGAAGAGATCTATAAATACTAAGACGTGCCTCAAAGCCACATTCAGGACGTAAAATCAGTGAAGGTACCAGGTCGTTAGCGCGGACGCGTAATTTACAATCTCTAATGTCTTCATAACCGAATTGTTCTGTGTACACCTTACACCATTGCAAATGAGGAAGATCCTCTTCTAAAAATGGCCAGGAAAGACGAGGTGATTGGCAAAGGAGCGTTCTTTTACAAAGCGGCGGAGCAGACGGCAGAGACCTTTGGCTTGAAAATTAACAGAAGAAGTGAGTGAAGTGCAAAACGCAATCTAGATGCCTCACTTCTAGAAACCTAAGTAAAAAAGAAAAGGTTAAATAATTTTGCAAACCGCTACTAAACAATCAGGTACAGAGGGTTTTATTTTCGCATGTGAGGACAGTGCCATTTCTACTTTCTTAACACAAGAAGGACAAGCGGTGTCATCAGGACACCTATCGTTATCTTTAATAATTTCTGGGGGCAGGCCTTTATAATCAATAGTCGATGCTATTTTGAATTTCAAAGATCCGGATAACCTCGCTGAAGTTTGTAGTTTCCTCGCACTGCCTAATTTTGTTGCCGCATATGTTCCGAATTTGGCAACCATAAGTGAACCGCTGCGCAGCTTTGCTTAACCAGAAACAAGGTAAAACTCGAATGGGGTGCGAAAGTAAAACAAGTGTTAGAAAAAATAAAAACAGTTTTATAACAGACGCACTCAGTATCTTCGACCTAAGTGCAGGAACACAAGTAGTAGATGATGCATGTTCAGTTGGAATTGGTTGCGCCTTAATTCTGATAGATTAAAAAAGGTGGTGAGTAATCAGCTACGCGAGGAGTAGTTTATCAGAATATGAGAAAAAATATTCTCAAACAGAAAAAGAATGAATTGGGTTGGTATGTGCCAGTTGGTACCAGAGTTTTCCTAGCCCGATCGTCATTTGGTAGGGACATAAGAACAAATCTACCGCAAATAAAAAACAAAGTTAAATTAAATTTAGATGTCAGAGAACGAGATGCGTGGAAGAAATTGAGAGGAAAAGATTATTATGATGAGTGGAATAGAGTTAAAGAATCCGAAATACAAGTAGGCGTCGTCTTATCTCAAAGATAGGAGAAAGGCAACAAGTTATGTGCCGAATATAATAACAATAAATTTAATGTTACTGCGAGACAAGGTCACATAGTAACTATTAAGTCGCAGAATGATAATACGACTTATAATCGAAACACGTCCAACGTCAAGAAGAGATCTCACCGTTATTGAGATAAGACTCAGGGGCAGTAGTTGTGAAAGGCTAGAGGTGTTTATCGGCTCAGCTTATTTCCCTGGCGATGCCGAAGGACCTCCGCTTCCTAGAGAGGTGATGGCTCTGATTCGGCAATGTCAAGAGAACAAAATTCCTCTGCTGTTGGGCTGTGGTGCCAACTCTTACCACACGGTGTGAGGAAGCACACACATCAACGACAGAGGGAGTGATTTAATTGAATATATGGCAGGCACGGAGCTAGACATTCTAAATCGGGGTGATACTCTCGCATTCCAGACTAAAAACAGGAGTGAGGTTTTCGATCTGACTTTATGTTTGGGTGTACTGAGGAGCAGGGTAGTGGACTTGAGACTCTCCGATGAGAGGTCTCTTTTGGACCACAAATATATCGTGTTTTGATTAAATCTAAGGAAGCCGGTGGTTTCCAAGATCAGAAACACCAGAAATACACGTTGGGACTCATATGAGAAGGAACTCAAAGGAAGGCTTCTGGAATTTGCCACAAGCTATGGTACTATTGATGAGTTAGAGCACGCCGCGAACATTCTGCGAAGGGCTCTGACTACATCATATGAGAACAATTGCCCTACAAGCACAACTAAGTCTAGGAAGGAAGCAGAATGGTGGAATACCCACCTGGAGAGACTCCGTAAAAATAAAAAAATGTTATGCAACAGGGCAAATGGAACTAAATTGCCTTCAGAATAGGACATATATAACACGGTTCAGTGTGAATACAACAAAAATATAAGAAAGTATAAGCAGGAAGATTGGAGGGGCTTCTGCCGAAGACCAAGAAGCAATGCTAAATCACCTGATGGAAGTTCACTTCCCGGGTTTTCAGCGAATTCAAACCGACCAAGACGAGGAAGGCTGGGGACAAGAGGTGTGGAGGGCCGACTGGAATCTTGCCTCTAAGGTCGCTGATTACAAAAAGGATGGTTGGGCCAGGGGCGGATGGCATTTATCCTTAAACACGTACCATCGGCATGGAAGGATGGTAGAGTGGCCTTGATCCCCAAGCCCGGAAGGGAGTGTTACACTGCTCCAAATATTACCGACCAATCAGCATAACGTCTTTTATCCTCAGGACGTTGAAAAAGCTGGTCAAGAGATACATTAGGGATGAGGTGGTCTTGGTCTCACCGCGACATACAGAACAGCATGCTTTTCAGGCAGATTGCATGGTAGAAACTGCGCTTCATGCTCTTGTGGCAGAATTGGAGTAGCAGCTGGAACAAAAGGGGTAATGCCTGGGTACCTTCTTGAATACAGAGGGTGCTTTTAGCAATACTCCTCCAGAAGTCATCTGTTGAGAGACTCTGACATGTGGCGTGACAGACCAGCTTACATGCTGGATAGGAAGCATGATACGCTGGAGAAGTCTCGAAACCAGATGGGATAAGGGCCTAGTAAGGGGAATAGCGGGGTTCTATCGCCCCTTCTGTGGTGCATTGTTTTGGACGGCCTCCTTCGAAGGCCAACTGAAGAGGGGTACTATACTCACGGATAGACGGATGCCTTTGTAATCCTAGTCAGCAAGATGATCTGGAAACACTGATGGCTCTTATGAGGTCGGCGCTGCGCATCGTAAAGCTCTGGTGCGATAGTTCAGGGCTCTCGGTAAATCCGGAAAAGAGCAACCTGGTCATTTTCACGAAAAATTATAAAGTTGCAAAAGCTGATGCTCCTGTATGTTGCGGTGGGGAACTGACGTTCTAAGATTCAGTTGGATATCTGGGAGTAATCCTAGATAGGAAGCTAAACTGGGCAAATCACCTGGAGACCTTTGGGTTGACGTGGGGTCTAGGGCCTAAAATGGTTGCGTGGCTCTACTCTGCTGTCCTAAAACCGAGGCTGCTATATGTGGCCGTGGTCTGGTGGCTACGGGCGGAACTTAAAACAATGCAGAATAGGCTGCGAAGATTACAAACGCTAGCAATTAAAGATTTGACTGGAGCAATGAGGACTACGCCCACAGCGGCGATAGGATTCATGCTCTGTGAGGAACCCCTACATGTTGCGATAACAGCTAGAGCAGCACAGACGGTGGGCCACCTGGCAAAAGGAAATAGATAGACTCGGGGGACTAGACACACTTGATATCAGCGCATTGCCGATTTTACAGACGAGGCAAGATAATATAAAAAAACGCTTCAACTTTGCCAAAGAAAACTGGTTAGTAGATGGCTCCAAGGGTGAGGGAGGGTCAGGAGCAGGAATTTATGAAAGCAAGAGAGGAAAAGGGATGGGAAACCCACTTGGATGACATGCTATTGTCTTTCAGGCGGAGGTCCTGGTCGTTCTTCGCTGTGCTAAAATACTAATAGAAGGAGACTGCTGGCAGACAGATTACGATCTGTTCGGACAGCCAAGTGACACTAACTGCAATAGGAAAACCAGACATAATATCAGAACTGGTTTGAGAATGCAAAAAGGCATTAAACCCATTTGCAGAAAGAAAAAATATGGCCCTCATATGAGTCCCTGATCACACAGGGATCAAAGGCAACGAAAAAGTGGACCAGTTGGCAAAACGCGGCGCAGCAAGTGAATACATAGGACCAGAACCGGTACTGGGAATAGCGTCTTGCTGTGTCGGTATGGCCATCAAAAGCTGGATCCGAACAAGACAGCGGGAATACTGGGAACAAATCCAGGGTTGCCGTCAAGTGAAATCCATCCTCGGTTATGTTTATAGGGTGGACGGATCCAGGAAAATCCTGGGTTCACCCAAGAAATTTATAAGGACAGTGGTACGGATCCGAACTGGACACATACGTTTAAACTATCATATGCACAAAATGGGATATAACCCCACGACAGAGTGCACGGCATTAGTTAGGCTCAGGCTATAGACCCTCGGGGCCCATTTTATGGGGATGGAGGAAATAACAACGCGATCAGTGTTCGACATTCTGGGCTTCGCTAAGAGGTCAGGGGTCAACTGCTGAGAGCGAATAAGCAAGGGTGTGGCACAATAGGCTTTATAGGTTGAGAGCTAGAAGAGCTTTCCATGGGCTCCTCGCCCGTTTTAAAACTAACTAAGTAATATTTTGGATTTTGAATTCAACCCAATGATTTTTGAAAACAGCCATCGCTGGAAGGAACGAAATTCTTTTGAAGAAGGAAGTTAAAGTTCATCTAAAATACATTCTGAGCAATGTGGAAAGCGCGCAAAATTTAAATTCATGTATCTGTAGGAATACTGCGAACTGGTTTTCCAGGTCAGCCACAATCCTGGTACCGTACTTGGTTTGAACTTTACGAAACTTGGAACTGATGCTCATTTTATACGCCGTTAACCCTGCTCTTTTTACATTCTGAAAGGATCGATTGAAGTTTCTGTTAGGTTCGGTGCATATAGGGCTCTTGTTTGCATCAAATTTCTAGAACACGGGTAGACAGAGGTGCCTAATGTATTCATATGTTACATAAGGTATAGCAGGACATTTGTACGGCATAGGAGGCTGTAAGATACTATTCCAAATGCTAAGATATCATCAATCGATAAGTGGTCACCAGTAACAGATAATGTCACCGTCATATCGGTTAAATTGGAAAGAAGTTAGAAGTTGCACTTGGTGGTGCAGAATGTAGATGGTTAAAGTGGTTGAAGAAAGGGATGATAACAAAGATACTTTGATTGAAAGAATATTGGATGGGAGATTACTCCTCAATTAGTCGTAACTATGGTGATTGTGATAAACATTCAACTACCTAATTGCTATAAATAGAAATGTAGCGAAATTAGTTCATCAGTATTGATGGAGCTGTAGTCACATCAAGATGGATTTCAGCAGGCAAATGGATGCTTTGCGTCAAATTGTTAAAACAAGTAATGCGATACAACGGAAGTATCGAATGCTGAAAAGGAGTAAATCCTATAACGAAAGTGTGCTAAATCAAACGTTTAAGCCTATAGTGACAACACTGCAGAGAATATTGAACATTACTAAAGATTCTACCAATGAAAAGGTTAATCAAGTGTTGCCCAAATCAAAGCCTGAAATTCAGCAACCACCGCTTTAAGTAAACATCGAATTTCAACAATTATTACCTGAAAAAATGGAACAAGTGGATTATGATGATGAGAAAGCATCATTTAGGATTTTTCATGACGATAAAGAATAGGATTTAGGACATTTAGATATAATAATGGTTGAAGGAGATACTGCAACAGAGCCTTTTGATAATCATCAGTGGCTCACCAACATGTTCCTCAGGATGCTTAGTCAAAATCGGAAACGATATTTGGATATGGTGTACGGTATACGTAGAGTAGGTAATGCTTTTATGATTGGTGATACACCTGTCCATTTTGATGATTGATTCATCTACGTGAGAGATACACAGTACTGGAAAACTGTTGGCCTGCTCGAATTATTATGTAGACAGGCACCTGAAGAGTCTTACATAAGCTTGAACGACCTAGGTATCTATAGCCACCACTATCACCACCGCCAACACCTCCACATTCACTATAATCACATCTACAAGCGCGGTGCTATATAAACACTGACGTCATTGATCTAATG
This sequence comes from Andricus coriarius, assembly GCA_932066315.1. Classification (NCBI taxonomy): domain Eukaryota; kingdom Metazoa; phylum Arthropoda; class Insecta; order Hymenoptera; family Cynipidae; genus Andricus; species Andricus coriarius. Next base: position 18,262 of record CAKNWT010330155.1, on the reverse strand, counting down.
CCACTCGTACGCTATGCATCATCAAGATGACTTCTACTTGTCAGGATTGTTTAAAAGTCTATTCCCCAGTCGATACCCTATAAAGATATCAAATTTAATCATGCCAGGAAATAAAAATTTTCCCATAAACTTGATTTTGGATAAAGCACATGACTGGCAATCGGAAGACGCGAGGTTCGATTCCCAATGGAGCGAAGAAGAAATATCTTTTTTCAGAAATTCAAAATTTTTATTTTATAAAGCTTCAAACTCCATCTAGTCTGAAATGGTGTTCAGAATTAAAAGCTATTCAAATTTTTGATATAACGATATTAACGTAAGAGAAATAAATAGATAATTGAGATAAATAAATAATATTTTAATATTGATATCCATCAATGATAATATTAATTACATGAATTCTGAATAACTAAAAAATGTGGCATGGAAAAAATATTTTAATGATAAGAGTCTGCGAGATATTTACATCATTACCAAGGTATCTGAGTTAATTATAATTTCTGTGAACTGTTTACATGTTATAAAATGTTATATTAAAGATGCGAGGCAAAGTGCCCCGAAGACGTTTTATTGGCACCAATTCTGTATTTTTATTGTAAATAGTGTTCCCTGGACTATGATTATCACATTTTTATCTGGGTGAACAAATATTCGTTGCCTATTAAATTAAATAACAGTGGCCACATTTTAGAACCTTTATAGAAAAGTATAGGTAAATTTTTTATATATAAAGCAAGTAAACTAGAGGAACATTCACTTATTTTGTTGCTCAGTTTAACCGTTTTATTGCAAAGTTTGTTAACATTAATAGCCATGCGAGTTTTAATTTTGATCTTTATCTGCTGTCTACTTTACAATAGTGCTAGTGCTGTAGTCTATGATACCGTAGAGGAAGCTGAAAGTGAGTTTAGGAATATTATTTATAAAGAACAATAGATTTAGAAACGATTGTGAAATTTAAAATAGGCACAAATTATTTTCCCTAAGTTCAGATGTTGGCAGATCCCAACAAATAATCAGCCCAGTTTTGTCAAAACATTGATAATGTTCTATGAAAAATTAACTTTAAAATAAGTCACCGAAAATTTGTTAATTAAGGCTTTTTTCACAGTATTTGGAAAAGGGTGGTAAAAAATAATTTACTTCCTAAAACTAAATGATTTTAAGCAACTAGGTATGCTTGATTAGCATGTTGCAACGATTTCTTATCTTCTGAATGATTGGTAATAAATCGACTTCTGTAAATATTCCTTAAACGTATTCAGTTGATGGTAAACGTTTTTTTCTGTGCCAATTTTCGGAAGTATTTCAGCCATAGAGAAAATTTTTTTTAAACTTGAAAACGCTTAAATTGTATAGAATGTTTTTCCTGAAAAAAGTCTTTATTCATTTAAATTCAAAAATGTTTGAAAAATTTTAAGGAAACGATAGTTAGATAAAATACGTAAATTGCTCAAAACACTGTGTGTAGATGTATAATTACTTTTAAACATTACTAATTTAATTAACAGAGAACTGCATTCAAAGATCGTTTCTACACTTGACGACGCAATATAAGTTCCAATGTAAATTCACGAAAGGAGGAAACCACCAGAAAGTCCACTTCGTGCACTTTGACACAGCTAGGGGTAAGAAATTTATTTCTATCAGCATTTATCACAATTATAATTTTGTAATCTCTATATTAAGAAATATTAAAGAAACATGATTTTCCTTTAACTACTTGTTCTATTTATAGAACTTGTTTTATTATATATTTGACAAAAAAATACCTTCTTTCCAGTTCACTGCGTTAAGAAAGTAGCTGATGGACCCGGCTTTGTATGTTGTGTTATCAAACCAGTAGGAGTTGAACCGCTGATAAGAGTTTCAGCTAAGTTAAACAACCAATCCTGAGCAATTTTATTATAATCAGATATGATTTGTGTAATTCTGATATGTATAAAATTATTCGTACCAGAATAAAATAAAATCTTATATAAAATGAAGGTCTATATTAGATACCTGCATGTTAGCTACTTAGCATCTTCTGTTAAGTTTAAACTCCAATTCTTTTTGATCTTGAGCAAATCGTCATTATCATTCTTTTTAATTGTAAATGATTCTGAAATGACATTTGCATTTTGAAAATGCAAGGTAACATAAGTTGCAGCATACAGAGAATCTTCGATAGAATCTTTTGTCAAGACTTCTAGTTGTAAACTGGAAGCCCTTTCATGGTCAGTTATATAAGAGTCTAAATGATATCCAGGCGGATCGAAGCCCCTTGTGAATAGCTTCAAGATATTCTTAGGATTCACAATCGGGTGTTAGGAATTGAAACGAATAACATGTTAGAGAGGTGATGCTAAACATACATGAGTTTGAATAAATAGCACAGCTGAAGCATTTGCACAGTCAATATATTCCTTGACTCACAGCTACATTATACAGCCGCTGATTAATACAAGTGGTGTTTTTCTCTCACCTTTGTTCATTGTTCGGCAAGAAAGAGATAAAAATGTCGGACCTCGAGTACAACAAAATCTGTTCAAGTCAGAAAATGTCCTTGTTTTAGCTTCAATGTCAAGTAAGCTAACCTTTGACCGAGTCCCATTAGAGCGCTCTGTCGATGATGAGGAGTGACTATCAGAAAGCTTTGGATTCAACCACTCATAGAATTATCATCTGCTTGTTTAAACGGTTCAAGGTGCATCCATATATACTAAGATGCTTAGAGAGACTTATGCCCTTTTGAAAAAATAGATTTACCATCTTATCTGTAAATTATCGTCTGACGAAGACTAACGTCACCTTCCAGAGAGGCGTCTTTCATAGCGGCACCATGAGCCCTCCGCTCTTGTGCATCACACTCCTGCCACTATCTATCGCATTATGCAATTCTCCTAGATACATATGTGGCGGAATTAATCATCACGAGCAATATGTTACTCATGAATTTGACATTGATGACTTCAACATCTATGCTTCTGATGCAAGCCAAATGCAAATTGCTTTCAATTTCGGCAAAAGGGTACACAGAAGAGATTGGTATGGACTTTGGATTGGACAAATGTGGCAAGCATAATCTGAAGCGAGGAAAGATCACTGGTGTTCCCGGTAACCCTGAGCTTGTTGTTATAAGTGTTATGAGACATCTTGACACTGAAGAGACCTGTAAATACCTGGGCGTGCCTTAAAGCCGCATTCGGGACATAACATCAGTGAAGGAGTCTCTCCGAACCAGATGCAAGCATCTTCTTTCTGTGACCAACATGCTTGCCATCCCAGTTCTACTGTACTCGTTTGGGATAAGATCAAGCGTATGCATACAAACTTGCATATCAATTCGTAGGTTCCGTGATCATACCTCAAACGTCGTCATCGCGGACGGGTGATTCAGAATTTCTAATGTCTTAGTATTCGAATTGTTCTGGGTACAGCTTACACCGTTGCAAATGAAATGGAATCTCTTCTAAAAATGGTTACGAAAGACGAGATGATTGGCAAAGGAGCGTTCCTTTACAAAGCGTCGGAGCAGGCGGCTGAGACCCTTGGCTTGAAATTCAACATAAGAAGTGAGGAAAGTGCGTAACGCCATCTAGATGTCTCACTTCTAAACACCCAAGTAAATAAAGTAGAGCATACATAATTCCGTTAACAGCACACATCGAGTAACTAAAAATCATACTATATGGGTGTCCCACTTACGCGGAAACGATGTACTCTACACTCATAATGCAGCCCTGAGAGTGCTTTATTACTATCTTTGTAGATCTGACTGGGTTGACCGCGACCCTGCCCTGCCGAACGCTCCAAGGGAGATAGAGTCAATTTTTCGAAACGAGGAGTGCCAAATTTCCTGGAACTACAATTTCCGGACAGCATTCTCCATTGGAAACTCGACGCCTGACATTATTCTACAAGGCTTATAGAAACAACCCATATTCGTGATCGGATTCTCGGCTCCGGCCAACTACAACATCACTGCCAAGGAGAAGGAAAAAAAAGAGAGGTATCAAGTTGTCCATGTCACCAGTGACTTCAGTTGTTCGAAACTATCACTGGTTCGTAACCTTAAAAGCATACTTACGTGCCTAAAACGTCCAGAGGCACTTGCAAGATGAATGCAGAGGCCGTCATTCTGGAGTCGCTCCGTGTTTTTAGAAAAAAAGGGTTTTGCTTGTCCTGTCGTTATGATTTCATCGTGCCTGGTGGTCAACAAACTCACGGTCGTAAGATTTAGACATAAGTGTGATTTATCTCGGTCCTAATAGGAGCCATAGACTTTTCATAGATGGCAGTTGCTCCCAATATGAAGTGGCAGCAAAGGGACATATTGGTCTCCTGTATATAAATATATTTAATTATAACTGCGTAAAAATGAACTGAAAAATAATTTAATAATACTCCAAAGACGCCAATTTCAAGTAGATTACGTGTGTAAATAATTGTACCTTTTCGGGTTTGAAGAAATAACTTGTATTTTTGATATTTTTGTTATGTTAGTGGAGGTCACGTAGTCTGTTCACATGTTTAGCAATAATGCCTTCATATCGTCCTCAAACCCAGGTTGCTGCATGCGGCTGTGGTCTGGTGGCCACAGACGGAACTTAAAACAATGCTGGACAGGCTGCAAAGATTACAACTGCTAGCATTTAGGGGCTTGACTCGAGCAATGAGGACTAAGCCCAGAGCAGCAATAGAATATATGCTCTGTGAGGAACCCCTTCATGTTGCGATAAATGCTAGAGCGGTACACGCGATGGACCGCTTGGCAAAAGGAAACAGATGGACTCGGGGGACTAGACACACTAGGCTCCCGATTGATATCAGCGAATTACCGATTTTACAGATGAGGCAAGATAATATAACAAAACGCTTTAACTTTGCCAAAGACTTCCGCGTCTGCATCCCAAACAGGGATCTGTCGAAAGCAAATGGTAACACGCTCCTGCAAGGAGAAATCTGGTTAATAGATGGCTCCAGGGGTGAGGGAGGGTCAGGAGCAGGAATTTACGACAGAAAGAAAGGAAAAGGGATGAGGAATCCACTTAGGTGACATGCTACTATCTTTCAGGCGGAGGTCCTGGCCGTCCTTCGCTGTGCTGAAACAGTAATAGAAGGAAACGCTGCTGGCAGGCAGATTACGATCTTTTCGGACAGCCATGCGACACTAACTGCAATAGGAAAACCAGACATAACATCAGAACTGGTTTGGGAAAGCAAAAAGGCATTAAACCCACTTGCAGAAAGAAACATTGTGGCCCTCATATATGTCCCTAGTCACACAGGGATCAAGGGCAGCGAAAAAGGTTGTGGTCATTAAAAGCGAGATCCGAACAAAACAGCGGAAATACTGGAAACAAATCCAGGGTTGCCGTCAGTCGCAATCCATCCTGGGTTATACCTATAGGATGGGCAGATTCAGCAAAATCCTGGGTTCACCCGAGAAAGATAGAAGGACAGTGATACGGATCCTAACTGGGAACAACCACTTAAACTAGCATATGCAAAAAATAGGGTATAACCCCACGAAAGAGTGCAGGAGATGGGGCAGGGATGACGAGAAATCCCTGCATGTATTATACCAGTGCCCGGCATTAGCTAGGCTCAGGTAACAAAACTTTGGGGCCAATTTTATGGGATCAGAGGAAATTACAACGCGATCAGTGTTCGACATACTGGACTTCACTGAGAACACTGAGGTCAACTGCTGAGAGCGAATAAATAAGGGTGGTGCACAATAGGCTTTATTGCTTGAGCGCCAGGAGAGCTTTCCATGGGCTCCTCGCCCCTTATTTTTTATCATGAACTTATAAAAAAATTATTTAAATTTTTGATATAACGATATTAATTCAAAATAAATAAATAGCTAATTAGGATAAATAAATAATATTTTAATATTATTATCCATAAATGATGTTAATGATAAGCTTCTGGGAGATATTTACATCATTACCAACGTAACTGAGTTAATTATAATTTCTGTGAACTGTTTAAATGCTATAAAATGTGATATTAAATATGTGAGGCAAAGTCCGCTGAAGAAGTTTTATTGGCACCAATTCTGTATTTTAATTGTAAATAGTGTTCCCTGGACTGTGAGGATGGAATTTTTATCTCGATAAACAAATATTAATTGCCTGTCAAATGTAATTACTTTGGCCACATTTCAGAACCTTCATAAGAAAGTAGGGGTAAATTTTGTATATATAAAGCAAGAAAACTAGAGGAGTATTCACTTATTTTGTTGCTCAGTTTAAACATAAATTTATTGCAAACTTTTTTAACATTTATAGCCATGCGAGTTTTAATTTTGATCTTTATCTGCTGCCTACTTTACAATAGTGCGAGTGCTGTAGTTTATGATACCGTAGAGGAAGCTGAAAGTGAGTTTTGAAATATTATTTATAAAGGACAATAGATTTCGAAACAATTGTAAAATTTAAAATAGTTACAAATCAGTTTTCCTGAGTTCAGATCTTGGCAGATCCCAACAAACAATCGGCCCAGTTTTGTCAAAACATTGATAATGTTCTATGAAAAATTAACTTTAGAATAAGCCACCGCAAATTTGTTTATCAAGGCTTTTTCGACAGGATTTGTAAAGAGTGGTAAAAATTAATTTAACTCTCAAAACTGAATGATTTTCAGTGACTAAGTATGCTTGATTAGCAAGTTGCAACGATTTATTTCGAAATAAAAATTTTTAATATAAACTGATGACCAGAGATTTCTTGTATCTTTACATAAATTCGTGACATTTTTAAAATCATCAGAAAGCAAAATATTTTTAATAATTGATGTATAATAGCTATTGAACATAACTTAATTAAATTTCAGAGAACTGCATTAAAAGATCGTCTCTGCGCTTGACGACGCACTATAAGTTCCAATGTAAATACACGAGAGGAGGAAACCACCGGAGAGTCCATTTCGTGCACTTCGACAAAGCTAGGGGTAAGAAATTAATTTCTACTTGTTTTATTTGAACGCTTGTTTTATTATATATTTGACAAATAATACCTCCTTTTCAGTTCACTGTCTTAAGAAAGTACCTGATGGACCCGGCTTTATATGTTGTGCTATGAATACAGTAGGAGTCGAACCACTGATAAGAGTTCCACTTCAATGAAACAACCAATCTCAAGAAGTTTTATCATTACCAGATATGATTTGTGCAAATCTGATATGTATAAAATTATTTTGACCAGAATAAAAAAAAATCTTATATAGAATAAAGGCACTGTGGAGAATTTTTTTCGTGATCAGCAAATCCTGAATACGCAAAAACTAAAAATAATAATGATTTTCAATTCAATATTTTTATCGTATTCTAGTTGTCAATCATTTGAAACGTTTTTGCCTGAATTCCGAAAAATAATATCTTGAGGATTAAGTATGTAGCTAGGACAATCTCAGGATAATCTACTCCTTGTCCAAGAAGCAATAAGTTTCAGTTTTGTGTTTGCCTATACTTTATTGCATGTTATCTGCAAATAAAGGCATTATTTTGCCTATGAAAATGAACATTGTGTACAGAGGATTTCATTTTCGCATGTCAGGACAATGCCATTTCTAGCTTCAGGGAAGGTAGTCAATTTTTCAAAACGAGAAGCGTCAAATTTCCTGGAACTACGATTTTCATACAGCAGTCTCTACTGGGCACTGGACACCTGACATCGTTCTCCAAGACTTCGAGAAACGAATTATGTTCGTGATCGAATTCTCAGCTCCGGCCGACTGCAAAATCACTGCCAAGAACAAGGAAAAGGAGAAGAGGCATCACGAGCTTAAAAGGGAGCTGCAAAGACTGTACATGAGGTATTCGGTTGAAGTGGTTGTCCATGTGACCAGTGACCTCGGAGGTGAGAAACTATTACTGGTTTATAACTTTAAAGCCATACTTTCGCGCCAAAAACATCCAGAGGCAAGATAAATGCAGAGGCCATCATCCTTGAGTCGCTCCGTGTTCTCAGGAAACACAACGGTTTTACTGTACTGTCGTTGTGATTGCATCATGCCCGCGTTTTTAATTCAACTTATGATTTAAATTATATATAAATGTTTTTTGTGACAACGATCCTGGTCTTTATTAATTAATACAAAGGAGCAGCGAACGGACATATTGGCCTTCTGTATATAAATTTAATTAATTATAAATGCGTAATAATAAATTAAAAAATAATTTAATAATACACAAAAGATGCCAATTTCTAGTAGATTAAGTGTGTATATAATTATACTTTTTCGGTTTTGAAGTAATGACTTGTAAATACGTTATTGTAGTGGAGGTGACGTAGTCTGTTTACATGTTTCGCAATAACGCCTCCACATTGATTCAGTAATCTTGAAAGTATTACACAATCGTATTATTTTATTAAACGTTTCTGTTGGCCACGTGTTCCATTTTGACAACATTATTTTATTTAATATATACAGATATAAATGAATATATCTTTATTACCCTAAATTATTTCTTATTGTATTATCTTAGAATGTTTGTAGTAATTAGTAAAAATTTACAAAGTTCACAAGGATTTTCGACTAACATAATTTTTAGACGTTTAATACGGGACCCTACATAATTTATATATACATTTTTTATAATTTTTCAGAATTAGGTTTTTACTTGCATGAATTTTGAAATTGTTTATTTTTAGAAGTTTCAAATTTAAAAATGCAGAATGTGAAGTAAGCTTTGGATTTGATATTGTACTTTCTCACCAGACAATATTTTTTGGGTGGAAAACTCCGCCAACTAAAATTATAAGTACATTTAATATAGTTTATTAATCAAATTTTTCTGAATCAATTTCGTATTTCTTACTATTAATAATTTCTAAAAAATTGTACCGAAGGTTCGCACGAATTATATATACTGATAGGGTTTTCCCACTTAGTTGATACATTGAGGGTATAGGTCGGTGACGTAGGGATCTACATTATCAGCCTGGCATGGATCCATGGCAGACCCCTACCTTACCGGTTGTTGGTGAATCAGATTTCTACATTACCGACTGGTGATATTGCAGGCTTCTACTTACCGACTGATGGTAATTCAGGTTTCTACTTACTGACTGATGGTCATACATGATTCCACTTTACCTGCTGGAGGTGTCTGGTCTATAACTGCTTTACCGACTGATGGTAACTGGCCTACTGTTCCACAATCGGCCTAGCTATACTACTCAAGTTCAACGAAAATTTTTTTGGGGCCTATTGGACCTAGCCTCTTGACTGTCACTGGCAGTCAGGACAGTCAAAGACTGCCTTCTGGTAAGCCCTATCGTAGACAAACAAGAAACTGAAACTTGATGTTTTTCGAACAACGATGATATTTACCTAAGATTGTCCTAATTATATAAGATTTTGATTTTTGAAATAAACGTCAACGCACTAAAGTAATATAAACTGCAGTTTATCTTCATCCTGTCCATTATTCAAATAGCCAGTTACTTATATGATATAATGGAAATGTTGAATTGAAAATCATTATTATTATTTTACATAAGATTATTTTTTATTCTGGTAGCAATAATTTTATAGATATCAGACTTACACAAATCATATGTAGTAATGATAAAATTTCTTGAGATTGGTTGTTTCATTGGGGTGGAACTCTTATCAGTGGTTCGACTCCTATTGTATTCATAGCACAACATACAAAGCCGGGTCCAACAGCTACTTTCTTAAGGCAGTGAACTGAAAAGGAGGTATATTTTTGACAACTATTTAATAAAATAAGCTTTGTCAAAGTGCACGAAATGGACTCTCCGGTGGTTTCTTCCTCTCCTGAATTTACATTCGAACTTATAGTGAGTCGTTGCGTGCAGAGACGACCTTCGAATGCAGTTCTCTGTTGATTAATTTAGTGATGTTTAATAGCTATTATACATCTGTACAGAATCATTTGAGAAATGAATGTATTTTTTCTCACTACCTGTTTAATTACTATTCCGTTTAAACTAGGAGATAAAGTCAAAACACAAGTTTTGAATGATTTGAGCCTAGACGTTACTGAAAAAGTAGTTTCTTCAGACTGGCTAATTTTCATGAAGCTTTTGTTACGAATTTGGGAACTATAATCAAACGGCTGCGTCCCTTCACGAGAAACAATGTAAAACTTGAATGGGGTCCGAAAGAAAAACAATCGTTAGAAAAAATAAAATCAGTTCTAATAACAGACGCACTTGGTATCTTTGACATGAATGCATGTACACGAGTAGTAGCTGATGCAAGTCCAGTCAGAATTGGTCGCACTTTGATCCAGATAGCTGAACAAAGGTGGCGAGTCATTAGCTACGAAAGCAGAAGCTTATCAGAATGTGAAAAAAAAATATTCTCAAACGGAACAAGAATCAAATGCACCGGTTGTCAATTGGTAGAAAAAACGGTAGCATCTGTGCCTTTAAAGCTAAATGGGTTGCCAGAGGATCCATAGAAGGCGTTAGCGACAGCCTTGTTAGGTCGGTTGCCAACAATATAATTAGTTGTCGTGGTTCATTATTATAGTGGGTATTACAGGATTGCAATTCCGCATTCCATTAATGCGAACAGGATAATTTATCACCTATCTGTAACTATTGCCAGGCAGGGAATTCCAAAGTTGTTGCTCTGTGATAATGAAATGCAGTTTGCATCTAAAGATCTATCTGATTGGGGAAACGTTTTGGGTATACATGTGTCACATACGGCTCCTTACTGGATTCAAGCTAACGACAAAGTCGAAAGGCAGAATCAGAGCTGGCTCAAGGCTTCAAAAATAGTTCCAGGCGAAGAAACGCGATTGGCGCGAACAATTTAACGATTTCCTTTTAACTTAGAGGTCTACGCCTCACTCGATTACGAGAGTTTCTCCAGCTCGATTGTCATTTGTTAAGGGTATTAGAACGAAGCAACCGCAAATAAAAGACTAGGTTAAGCTAGATGAAGGTGTCAGAGAAAGAGACACGTGGAAGATATTGTGAGGAAAAGATTATTATGATGAAAGGAATAGAGTTGAAGAATCCGAAATACAACTAGGCGAGGTCGTCCTGAATTTATTATCACAGCGAGACAAGGTCACACAGTAACTATTCAGTCTCAGAATGATAATGCGGTTTATGATCAAAACACGTCGCACGTCAAGAAGTTTATTGACAAAAAGTAAACCTATAATGCAATAATGATTAGCGATGAAGAACCCGACGAAAGTCTAGACTTATGACCCGTGCTAAGTTTGATAGAATAAAAAATATTTGACTACTCTTCCCGAATTTCGGAACGACGAGACACTTCGTATATTATGCATGAAATATATTCTTAAACTCACTTTCAGCTTCCTCTAGGGTATAATAAAGTATAGCACTAGCACCACTATAGAGAAGGTAGCAGATAAAGATTAAAATAAAAACTCGCATGGCTATTAATGTTAACAAAACTTTTCATAAATTTACGTTTAATCTTCAGTTAACGGGCAACAAATACTTCCACATCGAGATAAAAATTTCCTCATCACAGTCTAGGAAACACCATTTATAATAAAATTACAGAACTGGTGCCAATAAAACATCTTCAGGGAACGTGCCTCGCATTGTTAATATGACGAAATTTTATAGCATCTAAACTGTTTTGACAGGAATTATAATTAGCTTGTTTACATTCGTTTATATGCAAATATCCTACATATGTTTATCATAACCAATGTTATTCATGACAAATTTTTGAGTTGTTTACAACTCATATCTTAAATATTATCATGTATGGATATTATTATTAAAATTTTATTTATTTATCATTCGTGTTAATCATCAGCCCTTCAAAATGTTATTATTTACAGTTCCTGAAACGCGATTAGGAATCCTAAGAATATCTTGAAGTTCTTAGCAAGGTCTTTCGATCAGCCTCGATGCGAGTGCTTTTTCAGATCCAGTTTTAATTAAAGAGAATCATGATGACGTTTTGTTCAAGATCGAAACGAATTAAGACTTGAACTTATCTGAAGATGCAGCAATCGATGAATCGATGATTACTACTTTTTTCACCTACTCGGTAGTGATGGGTGGGCATTTCTCCTTAGGTGTCATGTGGGCACTGCACAGTTCCTTGAAGCTATTTATGTTCTCTGAGTCTTTTTTCAGAGCATGCTGGACTTCGCAGACTTCTGTCCAAAATGCTTCGACCTCCTTCTCGTTTGGGGGAGATAGTCGAAAGTAACTGCAGGATCTTGGAAGAGTCGAGATGAGTTGGATTGGAGACAACCCTCGTTGTCGAAAGTGTAATTTTTTTGAGAAACAACTCATCACATACATTGTGAATGTGACGAACTAACGTGTCCCTCAATGAAATCCCAAATATGCTGGCCGTTCCTATACTGTTCTACGCGTTTGGTGCAATAAAATGGAACGTCTATGAGTTGAAGTAACTTGACCCAAGCACACGCAAGATGATGACAATCCATCGAAGTAATCATCCTAGATCTTCCGTATCTTGAATGTACCTCCCTGGTAATAAAGGGGGTAGGCATTTGCTGAGCTTGGAGCGTCTTCATCAAAGAATATTTCTGGCTACAGTCTGCTCAGTTCTAAATAGCACATATTCTCCTTTGCGACTCGTACATCAGCATGAAGTCGTCAGTGCTGCGGGGTTCTTATAGCGTGCCGCAGATAGTGCCGCAGTGGTGCTTGGTCTCCAATTTACTTCCAGCGAAACCTCACATGGACGACTTAAAGGTTCACGCAAGCTCAAAGTCGAAACTGAACAGCGCTCTGATTGAGGCAATGAGTGTTGAAGAATCGTACAGGTACCTTGGCATAGTGCAGGCAAGGTGGCCGCTCAACTCTATAATTAAAAAGGCGCTTCAGCTTGCCCTGTTGGGTCGACTTAGTGTGATTTTAGCTTCTAGCCTCAGTGTGAAGAACATCGCATAGACAATGAGCACATGTGCCATTCTTCTACTAACATATTCCTTTGATATGGTCGCCAGGTTCATGACTGTTCCTAAGACTGATAGGCTTGACAGCATCATCCGCCTGAAAATGTCTGAGCACCGAATGCACCATGAGAGGACAGCTGTAGAGTGAATAGTTCTACCACGTAAGCCTCGAAGCAGAGTGATCATAGATGTTCGTCGATTTTATGACTCTCAGGATACGCAGTTGCGCGAATATTTCTGAAACAGGACTCGCATCTTACTCTCCGACTACATCCGTAGAGTTGATCTGTATACGCTCTTAAAATTTGCAGCTGTTGATTTCCAGAACATCAGGCTTCTCAACGCTGAACAGTTAGCTGCTCAATGGCGAAGCAAAAGGCTGCACAAGCAACACTCCCACAAGTTAGATCTTTATTCCGTGGATAGTGATGCATCAGACCTCTGGTTCAGGCAAGGATAATTCTTTCCCAAGATATAAGGATTTGTCATTGCCATTCAGGACAGGGTAATCAATACGAGGAATCACCGAAAACGCATCATCAGTATCGCGTCTGTCATTGACAGATGCAGATTGACCTACTGATAAAATTTGGCTCCGATACACTGAGAATCTTCAGAAATATTCGAAACTGAAGCACAAGATCCTTGGATAGCGATAGCCATTTGCAGCCTGACACATTAACAGAAATACCGTGGGAGAGCATCAAGTAAGATCCTAATATGAAAGAAAACCTACACCTCAAGATCAAGCAGTTTTTGGGTATTAAGGGCTTGCTGATCAGAAAAATACTTCTCCAAAAAGCTTTTATTTGAAACAATATTTTGTTATGTTCCTGTTAAAAATATTTGTATACATATAAGGATTACACAAATCGTATCTGACAATGATATAATTGCTTAACGTTAAATGCTCATCCAAATCATTCCGAATCCAAAGTCAGATTCAAATCACTTACATCTCTTACCAGTGGTTCGCCTCCTAGTGGTTTGATAGCACAACATATAAAGCCGCGCCTATTTTTTGCTAGCTTAAGGCAGTGAGCTGTGAAGGAGGTATATTTTTGTCAAATGTCTCTTAATATTTCTTAATATAAAGATTGCAAAATTATCATTGTCATAAATATTCACAGAAATCTTACCCCTGGCGGTGTCATAGTGCACGAAATGGAATCTATTATGTTGTCCTCCTCGCGTGAATTTACATTGCCACTTAAAGTACGTCGTATCGCTCAAAGACGATTTTTGAATGCAGACACCTGTTAATAAATTTAGTGATGTTTAATGGCTATTATACATCTTCACAAAATGTTTTTGTTGGGATCTGCCAAGATCTGAACATAGAGCAAATAAGTCGTAATAATTGTAGAAGTGATAAGTGTGTTAATATTCTGAGAAGCATTTTGTCTCATAAAAGAATATTCCTCAAGAGGAAACCCGGAAAAAAGTTAATTCCGATTCGAGAAATCCAGGAGTTTTGTGAGAATTTGAAAACGAAATTTTTTTAGATACCTTGCTGCATGAAATATGTTCTACAACTCACTTTCAGCTTCCGCTAGGGTTTCATAAACCATAGAACTAGCCCAGTTGTAAAAAAGGCAGTAGAGAAAGACCAAAATTAAACCTCGCATATCTATTAATGTTAACAAAATTTTCAATTAATTTACGTTCAAACTGAGTAAAAACATAAGTGAATATTCCTCTAGTTTTCTTGCTTTATATACACAAAAATTCACCCCTACTATTTCATGTTCCCCATCGAGATAAAAATATTATCATCCTTGATGCTAGTGTAAATACCACACGAAATTTGATCTTAACAACTGTTTGTCATGACACATATTACAGATTTTCAGAACTAATATGACAAATATTATCATGTACGGATAGAATCATTAAAATTTTATTTATTCTTCTCAATTAGCTATTTAATTCTTTTTCATAAGAATCGTTATGTAGAGAATTAACTATTGTTGTGTGTTATTTTTTATGGTTTGAGCTTAAGCCAGTTGGCTGATGGAAGAAAAGAACCTAAAATAAAATGTGGAATCTGAACATCCTACAAAGGATGTCACGCTTGACATAAGAAATAAAAAAAGAATAAAAGAAACGTTTCCATAGTTGCCAAACTCCAGTTGGCTGGTGGCATCTTTTCTTCCTTTAGAAGGACGATGTCTCTCACTTTGACCTGATTAGTCTCCACTAACTATTTGGAGTCTCTTCCAAAAGTTGTCACGCATTTTGGAAAGCAAAGTTCAACGTGTCAAAGCCTGATCATCGACATCAGTTAGCGAGAGCTCTGGGACAGCTCTCATAGGACCACTAGTTAGAAAATGACCTGGCGTGATGGCATTCATCAAAGTTGGCTCATTTGGATTAGTTTAAAGCGGTCTTGAGTTGAGACAAGCTTTGATTTGACACCTAAATGGTCAGACAACAATCTGCATTTATCGACCATCTCAGATGGTGTTTTACCACTTTTACACGGGCTTCCCAAATGCTACCAACGTGATTTGCAATTGGCAGAATGAAAGACCAAGTTGTCCTATGGTTAAATAGGTTTTCGGCCACTTTGATGATTATCCTTGAAACGCCTCGAAAAAGAAATCGCAGGATTCCATTCGCAATCAGGATTCCATTCTCGTCCAGGAAAGGATGCAATTTCAAAAGCTCACACTTCCTTGTGATCTTTTTGTTCTGTAGGGTCATGAATTCTGCCTGATAATGACGAAGCTGAGCAGACTTGAGCCAAAAATTGAGACTCTTTGTTAACTCCTCCGTCGTAAGATAGGGTTCCACTGACATAGGGTTGGTAAAACAGAGTCTGCAGAACCTATAGATATAGGCTCACACTCGAATCAGTTTTGGCAATGAGGAATATCGACTAGGAGGGCCCTGACTGTAAGACAAGGTGGGCCCGTTCACATTGATGTTTATTTTTGAGGTTCCTAGTATTTCTTGTGTCTCTTGATCCACAACCTTGATAGGTCGCACGATTGTCTGACGCAAATTATTTGGTGATTCAGTCAACATGTTGGGCCCATGCCACCAGAGAGAATTAATCTTCAGCTCATTCGAGTCAAAATCTCTTGTTGTGCAATCAGCAGGATTGAACTTTGCAGGTACGTGTCGACAAATCTAATCCTTTAGACTGGAATGTATTTCGCCCACTCGGTTTTCCACAAAATTTGGCCAGCGAGATGTGTGGCCTTGAAGCCAATCAATAACGATCTGAGCGTCAAATCAGAAATATTTTCGGACATCTATGAATCCAAGGTTTGATAAGACAGCATCGAAAAGTTCCAATTTAGGTATAGTTACCGTTTCAATTGGGGCTACCTTCGTCTTGGCTAAGATCAGATTGGACTGGAGACTGCCATTTTTGCTTTTAGAGACAAGATAGAATGTGTCTGTGTAGGCTGGCTGTGAGGCATCAGAGAATCCATGTGATGCCCGACAAGTGGATCGAACGGTTGAGCGACCTTGGAACCCATCATCTGTTTCGTGTAAATCATTAGCTCTTTTGATGAAGAGACACTAAAGTGGAAGCAGTTAGATTATGTACTCCATTTAAATCCCAAAGTAGAAACAGAATTTTCAATTTTAAGGGTCTTGTTTTTGCTGAGTTGAGAATTAAAATCAGTTCCTCTCTTTTGATCTCAGCGCATTGGAAGTTCGAACTGCGAGTCTCAAGGCGATCTGTGCAACATATCAGCCTGATAACTATAAGATCCCAATGGTGAATCTTCTATTCCACTTAAATAGGTACCACAGTCTTGTTTTGGAATTCCCAATTGTTAAACTATACGTTCAGTGATATATGATCGTTCGGATCCAGAATCCAGAAAGCCTCTAACCAGAATTGCGTTTCCACTGGAGGAACTCAGTTTTATATAAGCTGTTGCAAAAATGCTCTTTGCATTGTCACGAATGGATTCATTCGTGGCATCCAGAGGACGTGAGATTTCGTCTACTGATTTTTTTGAAGCTGAAGGACAAGACAGCACCGTACTCATATGAGCCGCAAGAAGAACTAGTTTGTTGTCATGTCGCTTAACTAGTATTGTTCAAGCTTTGTTATAATTAGCGCTGCCAATTGCATTTCAAAAGGTTTCTTATTCAAGTTCATCAACACTTAATTTTGGAAGAGGGAGAGAGGGTAAATGCTCAAAGGAAATTGCTGAACAATTGCGCCGAGGTTTTTTAGTATTAGGGTGAATTGAGTTTTTGTTGAGATGCAGTCAGCTTCCATCTTGTCAAATTTATTATCAATAACATAAGAATCTTCAGCGTCATTTGGTTAACAAGCTCATTGAGTGCCTGGAGGTGCATCCAAGAAGAGTGAAATGGATGTAGAAGCTTATGCTTTTGTGGTGACGAAGTCGTAACTGTGAAGAATAAGATCCATCACTCAACGTATCAGTGCTACGAAGCCTGTTATTGTCCTGCAAGATCTGAAGACCAATATCATTTACGTGATTGAATTCTCGGCACCAGCCGATAGCAATATCACGGCAAAGGAGGAAGTGAAACCGGCCAAATATCAAGCAATTCTTTTCAAGCTGAGCAGGCTGTACCAAGGCTACACAGTTTATCTTGTAGTTCTCATAACAGGCTGTCTTGGAGGTATGAAAGCTTTATTTCTGAGCGAACTCAGCAAGATTCCTTCTTGCTAGCATCAAGCTCATTCGATCGTGAACCGGATGCAAAAGGCTGTTCTTCTTGGATCACTTCATCTGTTCTGTGAACACTGTCCCTTATAGGATTCTACAAATATTGGTAGTTCTGAAAAAGTATCCAGAGTTGAAAGCTTTACCTCCAACTGTATCGCCTGTCACGTGAGGTCATCCGGGGCTGGATACAGGACTTCAAGGAACAGTGTTGTACGATGTCATTTGCTTAAATTTCCCACTCATGCTTACCTTCTAGAACACAAGTAGGAGTAGTGGATGACGTACACGTTCAGGTTGCGTCGGAATTGGTTGCTTTGAAGAACCATGGTCGTAGCTTCCGGAGCCTACAACTTCTATAATAATAACGTGGTATATTTTCACTGAAAGACTCCGCCAACTACAATTATCAGTATATTCAATATAGCTTTATTTAATAAAATTTTTCAAAGGAATAGTAAAAAATACACCTTTATTTTGAATAATCTTTTTTTAATTTCCATTTTAAAAATAATTGTATACATATCAGGATTACACAAATCATATCTGGTAACGATATAATTGCTTAACGTTGGATGTTTTTCCAAATCAATCCAAATTCAAATTCAAATCACCTACATCTCTTATCAGTGCTTCGATTCCGAGTGGTTTAATAAGGCAACATATAAAGCCAAGCCCCTTCGGATTTGCCCTAAGG